>JADNRX010000377.1:0-52023 GCA_015501595.1 Hymenopellis radicata
AGGAAGAGTGGGTGGCCCTGGAAAGAGGTTACATTTCGGGGAAGACGAGGCGGATGCGTACCAGGCGGTAAACCTCTATCCCTTCGTCCAGTTCGAAAAATGGCAGCGAGTGCCCAGAGGAAGAGACCCACCAGCACGATAATCGGCGATAACATGGCTGGGAGAGGGTGGCGGTAACAAACTGGCAGCAATTATGTATGACATGCATACTATATAACGGAAAGTAATTCAACGGCACCACAGTCGCGTGCGGAGAAGCTCCACCACCGACAGCCTATAAAAGTCACTTGAGATCAACTTGAGATACTCACGTACGTGAAAAAGTATGGCCCTGCGACTTCTGGAGGAACGTGGTAGCCTGTTGCCCCATCTGTAGACATAGATTACCACGTTGTGGTTCGTCTTTGCTCAATGTGAACGTCAACGTCAGTCGCAAGTCTACTGAATCACTGATAAGAACCGTAAGGAGCATGGCGGCCCGGGTTGAACAAGGTTGGTTACGTTTGATTCACGGCGTTGACGCTGGCACGTTTGGTGTATCCTTCCAAGTAATCCAATGTCCGCCGACGGTCAACAATCTCATGTTTTAAAACAGGATGGCGGAGGCAACGACGGTAAAAAGGGCTTGAACCCTAACCTGCCGAAAGTCTTGGATCAATCAATCCCTATGCGCGCGCCAGCATGGAAGACGTATAATGACGGAAATGAGTGGATTGCAGTGTTGCATTCAGAGTGTCAGCGTGCGGTGATGACAAGATGACCACTAGATGCATACCGTTCTGCCGATAAGATCACGGAGAACAGCAATTTCCTTGGCATCTCGGCAGTTCAGAAGTCTTCAGTATTATTCCGTCCGAGACGCAGGTATATCAGGCGCGTATAGGCTAGTAGGTGGTTCTGTTTCTTGACAAAAGCTGCAAGCGACGTCCACAACGCGTCAAATCGCGCATTTCTATTAGCAAGTGCATGTTAAAGCGGGGCTATGAAGATATTGAACATTTACAATGATAAGCAGACTTGAGAGTAGGCCGCTGAACGCGCGTTCCGTTAACTTGACGGTCGAAAACAAGGAGCGGTCGTGAGAAAGTTGATCGGCATCATGCGAGCCGGCCACGTTCTAAGACGGATGTTTCAGTCTCTCTGCGGTACTCAGCCTCCATGCCAGTATGCAGTAAATTGGATGCTTTGTTCGCCGCATATCAACTCTTTCAATTTGCTTGTATCTGAACAGTGACAGCCAGCGCGTGATTCCGGCACTACTTTCGGCACGATCGACGGAGTTTGTAAAACTTCCTTGCTTCAGTCTTTCCACCATTTTCGGTGTGGCTCAAGTGAATTTAGTGGCACCCTCGGCCTATGAAGATAGCGAGGAAATTTCATGTCCTCGACCGACTTCCTCACAATTTCCTCTGCGTGGACGCCGATATCCGCCCTTTGTGGGGGATCAGGCATGTTCAACTCGAGGAGATCTGATTCTCAGCGCTCAGTCTCCACCGATGGCTGTACAATGATTGGTGCGCAGAAGCCTTCAGTTGAATTAACTATGGACATTTTCAGTACGCCGGATACGCCAGCTCCGCGATGAGAGTTACTTTGGATGAATGCAGGTCCCTCCAATTAACTGTCCAGGGAAATGGCACTAAATTTTCAGCGTTCAACAGGCGAGTCGGACGTATATACGACAGATAAGGATACCCGCAACTACTCTGGGAGAAGCGCACAGCACCACCTCGAGCGCTAAGCGGCGTTTCCACAATGCCAGACGAAGCTTCTATCTTGATGCTTGAAGGCAGCATAGGCGAACCATACCGGGGTGTGGGCGGTCCCCGTTAGTCCTCCACTTCCGTTTGGACCGCGGCTCGCACTGCCTCAACGAGTTCTATGCCAAACCATATAAAACTGGTCTATGTCGCCTGTGTTCACTGGTCTCTCTTCTAGAGACGTCTTTCTTTCTTTCTTCTTTCTTCTTCCGCATTCCGCAATGGCCTTCAACAAGGTCTTCTCTTCCCTCCTTCTCGCCATTGTCTACGCTTCGTTCTCTGTCGCAGTTCCGCAGCGGCCGAGAGACTCGCAGCGTGGTACTCATCGCGAGCATCACATTTCGAGGGACGTGAAGGTTAGAGCATATTATCCTCGATCTAACTTCCAGGTATGCGAAGGCTGTCATCGCAGAATTTCTTGTCATTGAAGCCGCGGTTATAGACTTTTGGTTCTGGAATCGACCACCCGTTGTCCAAGCGATCAGACGCGACCTTAGGGGAGATGAGCGCTAGCTTCCTTGCCTCTCATCTGGGTGTAGACCAGGACAAAGTCGCATACAGAACTGGTGTTCATGGCACGACAGCGAGTCATGCCTACCTCAGACAGAGCCATGTACGCACGTTTCATTATTGAGTAACGACTAAAGTCTCACGGCTTTCTCTTATACAGGACGGCATTCATTTCGCGAATGCAGTGGCAAACGTAGCTATGAAGGACAACAAGGTCATTTACCAATTCCTCGGTCTATCTACTGATTGCTGATCGTTTAAAGGTCGTGGCCGTTGGCTCCTCTTTCGTTAATTACTGTAAGGCTCCTTTCGCTCTCTCCACCCAGTATCACTAACTCCTTTCAGCGGAAATTGCACCTTCGACACCCTCTGTTCCTCTCGAAGATGCCATTTCCACCGCCGAAAGGATACTCGGGGGCACCTACGACCAGCGGAAGACTGAACTGCAGTACATCGTCGATGAAGACCACGCCGCAGTTCTTACTCATGTTATTCAGATAAGCAATAACACGACTGGTGCCTATTTCGGAGCCTTCGTTGATGCACACTCCGGCGAACTCGTGTCAGTGGTTGACTTTGTCGCCCGGGCTTCGGTGAGTAAACAGTGTCTCCCGGTCTATGCGACTCAAGCCCGGTAGTATCTCGTCCTCCCCCTCGAGGCACAAGGCCTTGACGAGGGAGGTCAAGTTCTCATTACGGATCCTGAGAATATCACTATCTCACCAATAGGTTGGACCAACGATGGGTACCAGGAATACAGGTAAAGGCATACTACTACTCGTTACCCTTGTACTCAAGCTCACATTTGACATTGCAGTACAACTCAGTAACGATTCTTCTGGTTTCATGGACACTATTGACCTAAACTCGCCGTTCAGAGGAAACAACGCATTTGCATTCAAGACCGGGACAGGTACCCCGAACCCCGGATGGCAGTTCCCAGTTGATCTAAGTTCTTTACTTTTTGGCCGTGGGAACGTTGGTCCACACGTCCGGAAACGGCAAGGTGGACCACACAAAGGCGCACAGGCCACCGACAGACGCGCCTTCCCGCCAAGGCACTTATCATCGGTAGATTATATAATCAAAGAAAATAGAATTCATTGTATCTACTGTGGCGTATGTACAGGAAGTGATGTAAGTGATGGAGTGCGCAGTGCATGCGCATGTAGGCGAGAAATCAACTCGGATTTTTTCCCGCCAACTGACAGGCCATATTTTCGAGCGAGAGGCTTCAGCTGGTCGAGTTTGAGCGCCGTGAGACCATTCACATCGCTGATATCAAATGTTGATGTGTCGAACACGACTGTTGGACTGTGGAAAGGCATCAGTGAGGTACGGGCACAGTAATTGATCCTCACGCTTGCGTGATTGACAGGGCATCAGATCGTGCCTTCTTTCCAGGCCGTTCCCCTCCAGAATACGCGTCTGTCCAAGTCCGCTTTGCACCAGTCTTGATGTCCATGCCGAGAATATCAGGTTTAGATCGTTTCCCGGCCTTGTTCCCCGCTCCCATTGCCTTTGCTGTGGTTGCCCAGGCATTGGACTGGTTCGGTCCCACCTTCTTCTTGACATCGGGCAGTAGTGATGGAGGTAGAACGGTCTGACTCGTTGATGCGACGGCATCTTGTAACTGTGTCAAATCAACACTTGCAAGGGCATCCGGATTCTTATCGATCGCGTTGGCTAAGGCTCGAAGCTCCTGTGAGAGTTTTGCTCTCCGTGCATGTTCCAGTATGGAGAGTGATGGATCGGCTGTCTCTACCGGTGACTCACTCGGTTCTGGAGACTCGGAGGGAAGTGTAGAGATTTCAAGACGGGTAGTCGAGAGTAGCAATGGTGGGAAGGTGAATGCTGCACAGACATCTGGAAAATGAGTCCGGATAGCGTGAATGTGACGACAGTAGTGTAGAAGAGGCCATCCTTTGCATGTACAGAGTCCCATATGGAGACAGACAAGATACCGGACTGAGGAATCTGATTGAGAGCATACGTGAAAGACTCCATTCTCGCGTGACACTAGCTCGATGGCAGAAGAAGGGACCTCAGCGGCTCGCTTAACAAGCAGAGCACGCTCTTGTTCTTCCAGGTTAGGTCCCTCTATCCCCGCTAATTGTCGCTGATGTCCAGCCTTGAAGTGCTTCATAACATCAACGACAAGTGTATGAATCAAGTGATCCAATCGGCGGTTCCGCTTCCCATCATTGAAGTACGATTTGAGCATATGATGCCAGCTACCACACACATCAGAAGTCAATCAATTGAAAGTAAATAAGAACTCACGCTTCCGTCAACATATTTGTGTCCGAAAGTTCATAGACATTTCGATCCGAACGAAAGTATGTTGCCCACATCGGCTTAACGCCCATCCACGTTACTGAGAGGTAATCCATAACGGAAGATGGCCGCTTCTCGGATGACAGAGCGAGGATCTCCGCCCAAACTCGGTTGTACTTCTCTTCCGTATCGGCATAGACAAGCTTCTGCAACAGATCCCAGAGTTCTTTGAATAGATTGGTGTCTAGATGCTGTCGCCAGGCATGGAGCACATGCCAGCGACAGATATAGACCAGAACGCTTGTATAAACCCTCCGAGCACTATTGATCGAGGCCCAATCAAAGTCCATCATGAATAAGCGTGGTATTACAAGCGAGTTCCATGCCTTAATGGTGCGGAGATAGAACGTTATCGTGACCTCTGTTGCACGAGATGATAGCATCCATGCAACGGGCATTCCCTTCCCCCAGTTGTCCCGAACAACGATGGTAAATAAAGTTGACGCGTGATACTGAGTCGTGTTATGGGTTCCGTCAATACATGCAAGACGCTGATGACCGTAAAGATGCCACGCCTGCCGTTGATACTGTGTCTGAATGATGAGAATGAAGACATTGTCATCTAGATCTGAATTGGGAGGCGGTGCATCATGCCGGCCTTTGATAAAAACACATTCGCCATCGTCCTTCAGCTGCTGTACATGCTGCAGGACCGAGGCGTCGTCATTCTCGTCGAGACGTATACGAGCATGCTGTAACTTGCGTTCGATGCGGGCAACATCCTGCGGCTTGACGAGAAGATCCCGGCTTGACGTACTGAGTACACCGACTTCAGCATCGTCGAAAGCAGCTCCTTGTACTTGTTGAACCTACCAATCATCAACAAGTATTATCAACAGAACGAGTTATTTGCTCACGATTTGTTTTCGCCCAATCCCGAGCTCAACCTTCTCGCGTATGTCTTCACGCGTCGCTTTTGATATCCCCGTATAGCGAATATTGGCAGCTTCGACAGGATGCGAGTGTTCAGCTTGATATTTCCCCAGTACAGCATTGGTTCCGGGATATGTCTTGATCACAATAGAACTGCTGCATCCACCGGCCAATGGCTTCTTGTTTGCCTTTTCTTTCCACTCCGGATTCAGCTTAACATACGACTGACCACCTTGGCGGCCGGCGCGAGCACAGGTATAGCGATGACGGGTGAGCCAGTTTGATGCTGAGTTACTGGCGCTGCCCAGGACGATATCACGGCGCGTGTACTCGACGCATAATCGAGACTGTTCCTTCTGCAGCCAGGAAAGGAAATGACCCTCGGAATCCCACTGGAGCGAATACCCATGCTCAGAATCATAGCCAAAAGATCCACGGGGCTCCTGATGCGGTTTAGGCTTTTTCGATGGCCCGGGAACCGTACTCGACGCGTCGTTGATTGGTGGAGATGGGTACAGTGCCGGATGGCTGAAACTCGCGCTGTTGGGGGCAGGAATGGCGAATATCGGGGTAGATGTTGCAGAATTGAGTGACTCGATTGATGTCATAGGTGGCGGCGAAGAATTCGGACCCGAATCCAACGAGGACGAGCCAGCACTCGCGATCTGAGCGCGAAATACTCCCGGGAGCATGAATCCATGGATAGACGACGGGGAAAGAGAGTAACAAAGAACGAGAGAGTAAACAACAAATATTCCATTGTTGAGTCACGTTACAAGAAGTGGTACAAACAAAAGAGAGAGAAACGGCGGGAGCACCGACGCGACGCGAGGCCATGAGGTAGAGTTGCCATTTCGGGAATTGTGGACCAACGTTCCCACGGCCAAAAAGTCAAAGACTCACGCCTTTCCTCCTGCCACCATCATCGTCGCCACAAAAACTAGTAAGCCACGCGTCTTCATCTCCAGATGTAGTTGATATGCTCATTACGATGGTATACAAGCATCCCGAACCGCTCTTATAGTCAGCTCGTCAAACGTACGTGTCAAGTTTGTCCATGTGGCGTAGATTCATTCACCCTCTGCAATAGCAGCCAAGAATCATGCAACCTGTAAAATACCTTTCTGATACAGAGACCCTGCACTCTGCTATGACTCACTCCTTGGACCGATTTCAACACCTGACCGAAGTCAACACGCCACCAAACCACTGCGAACGCTCCGAGCTTCGTCCTGTCATCTCCGAGTCTGCTAGCCAGCTCTCCGACCTGAACAAGATTCTCGCGGAAGCCACACAGACCGTCAACTCCGTCAAACAACGTGTCGACGAGATTACTTTTGTGCTCAACAGCGCCAAGAAGATTACACATCCCCTCCGATCTGTCCCGAACGAAATCCTTTGCCTTATCTTCGCGCAGTGCGTCGTCTATGATGCTAGAGAACGGAGTTCTCTCTGCAACGTGCAAGCACCATGGTCTTTATCCTATGTTTGCAGCAGGTGGCGCCGTCTCGTCCTTTCTTTTCCTTCCCTCTGGACAACGCCGCGTTTCGACCTCACGGGACATGAAATGACTCGCAGAGTTCAGCAGCAAACAGTGTATCTCCTGACTCTGTACATAGAGAGGTCGAGAGCTCTCCCTCTTGATGTTGCGGTTCGCGTGATGGACGACTGGATAGGACATCATGCCTTCCGCCATATCATACAGGCCACCACCCCCCGGTGGAAGAGTGCCGTTCTTGATCTCCCATTGTCAGAAATCTTTCTCTTCAAAGGGTGCACCTTTCCTCTGCTTGAGAGTGTGAAGATTCAAGGCCGCTACGCAGACATCGCGAACGAACAAGACGTTGATGTGTTCTTGTCCCCGCCATTGCTTCGGTCTATCGCTATCACCTCTTCGCTAACTCTAGAAGTGATTTCCATGCCTTGGAGCCAGATCGTCCAATATGATTGCGAGTACCACGCGTTTTCCATGGAGAACTTGGGCGTACTCAGGCAAATGACTTCTTTGCGGTACCTGGTCGCATACATTGTGGCGGGATTTAGCTTGGAAGTCGTAGAGCCCGTTGTTCTGGCGTCGTTGACGCATCTCGAGCTATCCGTAGCCGGGGCTACGAGGCCAGACGACATAAATCCGTCTGTTTATCTAGCACTTCTCCGGATGCCTCTGTTGAGCCACTTCACTTTGAATTACTGCGAACCCGATGCTTTATGCCCGGTGTCGTTTCACCCCGATTTTCCATCCGTAAAATGTCTAGGAGTTCATCTAGACCTGACGTCTATCAACCCCGAGAACTTCCTACACTTCCTGTCTTTTATGGATGGCGTCGAGGAGCTGGAACTGTCGGGAGATATCATCTCTGACAAGCTTCTTGAAGTTCTCACTCCGTCCGAAGATGGAATGCTCGTTTTGCCCCGTCTTCGAGTTCTGGATATTCATAATGCTGACTATTCTCTCACCAATGAAAACGACCCCATACTACCGAGCCCCCTATCATTCCACAATATGTTACTTTCGCGCTCCCGTGCACACAAGGTAGGCGACCGCCCACTCTCACTCATCCTATACTGAATTTCACTCATGTAGCGCCTGATCTTTACTTTGGAGGAGTTCAGAGCTTCCTTGGCGTGGAGAGATGTAAATCACCGAGCAGTGGCGCTTCGAGATGAGGATTCAAGGCGGTGGGAGCAAGTCCGTGCCGCGATATCGGTCGTCTATCTTGAACCAGATGCCTTCGCTGAAGAAGAGTCGGAGCATGATACAGAGCACTGGAATGTGTGGGACGCCTCGGATGACTCGGAGTAGTTTCTAAAACAGCATATTAAAGTCGAGATGATAGATGTGTAATTTAGAACCTTAACCAAACCACAACACGAGTGCTGATACAAAGTGGAAACGCGTGTTTGAGGCGAAGATGATGGTGGAGAGAGGAAAATTGCGCCAGAGTTGTAGCACGTGAGCGTGAGAGTACGGCTCGGCTAAGCACTGATTGGAACTCTTTCTTCGACGTCGACCATGGTGAGCGAACCTGTCTTCTAATCTTCTGCCCTTCATTTGTACCTTACCAATACCCACGTAGTCCTCAGAACTCCGGTACACTGCCAACACGCAGCTGGAGCATTGTCTGTCGTTTTACTTTTTACCCAGACGCGACCTTCGACTGACACAGGACAGTGCACGCTCGTTATACAGGAACTGGTACGTCCAGCTTGAATTTCTTGTGTCTCTAAGGCTCACGATTCTTATAGGGCATGCGGACCTAACGAAATAGTGCGCCTTTAAATGTTATCCTTCAAGGATACTCATTGCAACTTTCAACAGTGAATGGATTACTCACCAGCACCGAGATACGCTCTCCTCCATCGTAGGACACCCATCTCTTCTTTCGTTCCTTGCCATTGCCGATGGGCAGGCAACCGGACGCGTCAAGTTCGAGATGACCGAAGTGCGTGCTTGTTACTTTTCGATTGTACATAGCTGAGACGATTCAGAAAATGCTGCAACCTTGCGGACCGCCGCCAAAGAAGGACGATGATTGAAGGACCTGTCTCGATGATGGATGGTCGTTCTCTTGTAAGTTAACGCAGTCCTTTAAATTCGTTGACAGGCTTGCTGACTTGACCTTGATTTTGTAGATACAGCGCGTGGATGGACGCTCAAAGCATGTCTTGTATTTAGAGCCGCGTTTTTTCAATGCACTCGTTATCCTTGGCTGGATATCTGCCCAACGAAGGATCACAACGGGATGGTTTCTTTCCTCCACGACGTAGTGTGTCTCATAATTGGTGTTTTCTCTATCATGACCTTACATCAAGGATATACTTCTTCAGGCTGAGTTTCAGCAGATAGGGACGTCGAAGCGTTTACTCTTTCCTGCTTTGTCCTACTCGTTGTCCTGATCTATACCGATTCAATTCAGTACTCACCCTGCAGCGCCCATAACTTTAAGGGGCCACCAACATATGTTGTACCTCCGTTTGAGCTATCGTTTCATATCCCCAACCGCCCTGGTATTTCTTCCGTCCCACTTTCATCCACGACCTCTCTTGTCCGCTCATCTTGACCGATGCTGCTTCAGCAAACTTTTTTCGTTGGCGGCCTCATTGGTTGGGCCGTATACATGATATATAGGACGGGCAGGAGAGCAAAATACTTGCCGCCGGGTAACGTTGATCGCAACTTTCTTCAGTGCGGATTTTGGCTAACATTGCATGTGATCAACAGGTCCTCCTACGCTTCCACTCATTGGGAATCTTCACCTTTTTCCAAAACGGAGCAGTTGCACTTGAAGTGCCTTCCTTACCAGCTCCGCTCTCCTTTGCTCATGTACTACTGACAGATTCACAGAATGGGCGCGTCAGTATGGCGATGTGGTGTCGGTCAGGTTCCTCGCTTTCTACGCTGGCTCTCGTCTGATGAACTGTTTATAGATCAAAGCCGCGTCGCATACGATCATCGTTCTCTCAAGTGCAACTGCGATACGGGAAGTCGTCGACAAGATGGGCTGGATTGCAAGTTCGCGCCCGTCCAACTTTCTCTTCAATCTCTGCTCAGACGGCCTCCATATCGTATTCACCGGTTCTAGTAAGCATATTCCTCGTCGCTTCGAACTACACTCAGACATTTACTGTAGCGCCGGAACTGAAAGCGATCCGCAAAGCTATTGCCACGTTCTTCTCGCGACAGAATGCCGCTAAGCGATCACCCATAAAGGCAGAGAGTGCGCAGTTGTTATACGAGCTCATGGACAATCCTTCGGTACGTACCATATCGTGCCGAGTCTTCGCCAGGCCTCATAATCCGTTGCAGGAATTCAGATCCTCCGTGAGGAGATTTACGCATTCGGCCATTAAGGTTGCTATCATTGATACTTATCAGATATCCCTCACTCACCAACCACACAGACCCTAGTATATGGGCAGCGTGCGGCCTTCTTCAATTCCCAAACTGTGACCGAGTTCTACGAGGTACGTCTATGAACACTTTTACAAAAAGGAGTTGGGATTCTCACTGGCTTCTTGTAGTCCATGGACGAAATCTCACGCATCAACTCCCCGGGCGTCTACCCTCCCATCGACCTTATTCCCATCCTTAAATACCTACCAGCCAAACTTGTCCCATGGCACGCCCCAGCACGCGCAGTGGAACGCGTCCGACGCCGCATCAATGAAGAATTATACGACAACGTCCTCAAGAAGATGCGAAAGGACGAATCAGAACTCGAAGCAGAGCCCGAATGGAAGTGTTGGACGGAATGGATGATAGAGACCTGTCCCGAATTGGAGCGGGAGTTTGTTTCGTCAGTACTTGCTCTTTCTGCCTTCTTTCATTTCGGCCAAGCTGATAGGCGTGCTAGATACACCGGACTCGTCCTCATGGATGGTGGATCGGACACCAGTGGCGCGTACCTCTTATCCCTGATCCTCGCTCTCGCGTCAAACCCAGAGTACCAAGAACGCGCCTGGAAGGAAGTCGACGCCGTCGTGGGTGGGAGAATACCTGAACGCGCCGATCTAGAAGATCTGCCGTTTGTGCAAGCGTTGATCAAGGAAATCCTCAGGCTGAGGTCTCCGTTTACGATGGGATTTCCACATTCAATGGCCGAAGACGTTTTCGTATGTGCTCGCTATTCTGCTCAGGATTATTGTCGTACTGAATTTCGGTAGTACAAGGGACATGTCCTCCCTAAGGGAAGCACGGTGATGCTGAACAACTGTAAGCCTAACTTATCCATTGGGGGCTTGGTCTTACTCATAAGTTCCTGGCTGCAGACGCAATTTCTACCGATCCTGAGGTCTTTGAAGATCCCGAAGCGTTCAAGCCAGAGAGGTTTTTGATGACTGAGTTTGGGACCATACCTGGTAGAGACAAGAATTTTCGTGATAGCTTTATCTTCGGTGGAGGCAGGGTAAGATTCGCCACCAGTCGTGTATTATGCACCGGAAGTGATATAATGTCACAGAGAATATGCCCAGGACAGTTTGTGGCGCAATATACAGCGGTGGGAGCATGTCTTCGGGTTCAACTGATTGGAGCTGACTTGTCGCCCAGGAATTGATAACGATGCACCTTATATGGGCTCTCCACTTCAAAGACGCTATTGACGCAAAAACCAAGAAGAGAATCGCACCCGGACTCAGTGCTGACCATTATGACTTTGTGAGTCCTGAAGCTCAAGGATAAGCATCAAGCGAAACCAACGCGTCATGTACAGGAACTTGTCGTCTCACCGCGCCCTTTCGAGTGTTCCATCACACCTAGACCGGAGCGCGCACAGATGCTGAAGGAGAACTTCTTTGCTGCAACGGGGGAATTGCAGAAGTATGAGATCGACTTGGAGGAGAGTGATAAGCAAAGGCTGCGTGAGTTGCGCGCGAGGTTGTCCTGAGGATAGTCCCGCATTACTTAGGGAAAGTCACCTGCTCTGCGTAAAACACTGCTTCCAGATAAGATGTACTGTCTTTTCGCGGTTGCTCTATCTAGGAACGGGGTCGTTCTCATTCACGCTGGACGATCGCATCCAAGGGCGGGAATACTTGACTAGGACGGGAGCGCATTCATACGGCGTGCCCCTGTCAGCGTCCTGTCCCAATGTTTGGTCGCGTCAAATTATCCGTATATTAGGCTCATGACCCATGTCTGAACACGTCCCATGCCCTAATATGGACATGGGATGTCGTGGGACATTACTCGGCGCCAGATTAGATTAGATTACTCTACTAAGCTGGCGTCGACTTCGACGTACGCACTGCGACGCGCCCGTACCACAGCAATAAAAAAATCAACTCTTTCATTGTGACCTTGTTTCCCATTTCCCGTACAACATTGAAATGGACCTGCCGCTGCCGGCCTACTAACGCACCAAGAGCGGCAAAAAAGATTTGATGGGACGGAGGTGATGCAAATCTCGCAGTTCAACTACATGAGGTACCGTCTCGTTTGGTGCACCGCGCACTACGCGCCAGCGCTCATCAGTCCAAGCACCATCCACATCAACTAGCAATCCGTCATCTCAGCTTGCCACACTCTTCATCACGACCAGTTTCGCGGGCCTCTGGTGTTCTTAACAATCGTGTCGATGACTCGAATCCCATTACATCTCAGGCTCTCACGCAGCGAAACGAAAAGTTGATGGTTGCACCATTTGCAGCACACGTATTATGACCTGCGCCCGGGCGGTAATCAAAGCCGTTATGCTTGTCCAGGCCAACCCCCACTTAGACCTGGGCAAAAGGTTTGTGTATCGGAGGAATAGATAAATGCCTACAAGGAGGCTTAGAAGCAGGCGGCGCAGGAGGGGATGTAAGCGGCAAAGACATGTATTTAGGGTGGTGAATACAGGAGGCAGACGTAGTCAGCAGCATAAAGTTTTGCTGCACTCGCGCTGCTCGCTTCCCGCCGCAGAGAATGGTAGCGAATGTAAATATGATGCTGTCCATCCTGCCAATTGAATATGACAAAAAACGTACAGAAAAGCCGTAAGCAAATGATGAGAAAGAAAGAGCGGACAACGCACCAGAGGTGATACCCCCAGAGCAGAAGATAGCACCTGGTACCAATAGCCATCTCCCATCTGTACTTTGGGTCTGAATTGCTGATCCAAGGGTCCGGGAAGCCCGACATAACGGGGTACCCATGCATACAAAGTCGGGTGTATGTGTCACATCGTCCGAGTGTGGGCAGGCAGCGCATAGCAGGTGGATAGCAGCGGCGACGAGCAGACGACGATTCTTTGCACGTTCCTCCCGCGATCGCTGGATGTCCCGTCTCGCAACACTCTGCGCCTCTCGACGAGTTAGGCGGCCCACTCGACACAGGCGGCGGCAGTTCCAGCCAATCCGGGACGTTATAATAAGAAGACGATGTCGATTGACGATGATTAGGGCGGAGTCTGGTGGACGAAGACGAAGGTGTAAGCGATGTGGGATGCGAGGATGATGTGGCGCCATTGCAGCGATGGATGGTGTGCCTATATGAAAAAGTTAGTTCAGGGTACGTTACAACAAAGTCGGCTTACCGTGTGAGAAGATCTCGTCGTGTTTCGACCGAATATCCTGTGGATGATTAGTATGACATTCAACAGAACAGGACGCGACTCACGATGCAATGCAGACAAATCTGCGCAGACAACGGCTTACAAGAACCATCGCCGCGTGATTTGCCGTATCCTTCGTGGGATGACTTGAAGACGCCCGTTTAGAACGTGGTATCCCTATAGAGGGCGGTAATCCGTTGTTGTCCTGAATCCAGAGGACCCAACCAGCACGAAGCCAAATAGGAAAGGGACGCGTCGCGAAGACAACGTCCCAAAGCAACCCGAGTCTTGTTGCTAGTCGCTTATAATTTTCAGCGCTGCCAGAGCCGTTAGAATGAGTCAGAAGAAAGCACGAGCAACGTCAACGTACGGGTATCACATTCAGTCTACAGCGCAGACGCGTCTGCTCTCCAACCGCCTTGGAAATGAGTCCACGCTGGTCGGCAGGACTGGCTGGCAAAGTCGTGCAAACACGGTTCGAGCTCACGGCGTCGGGCGACGAGGATCTATAGCGAGGAATATGAACGTGGTAGTAATAGAGTGGGGAAATAAATCAACATACCGTCTGTTTTTAAAACAAGGCCGACTCCATGACTGACAAAAGAGAGGCAAGTTAGTAGGGCTATAGGCAGAACACACGACGACGCACCATGGGCGAGAATTTGAGGTGAAGTATCTTATCTGCTGATAAGAACTTGAAAACGATTGGTTGTGTCCCAAGTCCAAATCGGGCCTGTCCCCGAATAGACATGGGCTTGAAAGCCGGTCCGTCTTGGACCGCCGCCAAAAGCGAACTTGGGATCAACTTGATTCCAGACCTCGCGATCCGTCTGTACCGTCGTAGAGCTCAATTGGGTGCAAAAAAAGAGTGGCATTAATCACTATTGTAAGTACAGAATCCTCCCTTTCTTCTCCCTTTTTCTCTCCTTTTCTCAAACTTGAAAAACTTGAAAAACTTCCCCGGTGCTCAGACATGGGACATAGGCCGTATATTAGACCCGGAGGGCCAGGGTCATCGCCGTGGGGGTCGTCACGTTTTTGTCCGGCCCGCACGTTAGCACCCGGGGTGGACGTGCACGCCATCATGTAGCACAAACACAAAATTTCTAAGTACAGATGTTTTTTTGGGGGGGAACCGCCCCAAAATCTGACGCTGTTGAGTCCATCAGCGAGTTAAGAAGTAACCAGGTAGGTCAGCGAACGTACTCGCTGAAAAGGCCGCCTTCCAGTCCCAACATGCCAGATCAGACAACAATGTATGCTATGTAGTGCACGCTATCGCTACACTTCGACGCGCACGCTATCGCTACACATCGACGCGCACCTCGTGTCAACCGTTGGAACAGCGTCTCACATGCTTATGCTGTACTTCGAAGTGCTCCACCATGTGAGTGCTAAATGCTAAATTGTGAACTTTTCATAGTACACTAACCACGGCTCAGGTCGTTTCCTCAGGAATTATTCGATGAGCATATCATTCCCTTCGCTTGTCAAGGCGATGCACACTTGGACAGTGACGCTCATCGCCTATGTATCCAACGGTTACCCGGACGCAAAGCCATTGCCCAAACTCTCATGTTGGTCAGCAAAGCTTGGGTGTATTCAGCTAGGCGCATCTTGTGGGAAAAGGTCGTAATCAGAGCAAATGACTACAATGCTGCTGGCGATGTCGCCGTACCCTTTATGGCGTCCCAGGAAATTTTGGATTGCATTCGTGTCGTGGAATTTTTGCACCCCATCACTCCACACACCATCGACTACGTTCTCCACCGCTTCATTAAAGTTCGTGAAGTCACATTCACGCATGAAATAAGCCGCCGCGAGGGGTGCGTGCGCTGGTTCAGTCTGCGTACCATACAACTGCGCCATGTGCATGTGGATTATCAACTTTTGCACCGCGTCAATACCCTCACTCCTCACATGGTTGTGCTTGCCTTGTTGGGTGGTGTGGTATTAGGCAATGCTGGCGGGCGCCCACCATTAAAGATTCCATCCCTACATCTGGTGTTAGGCAACACTGTGAAGAATACTACAACCTCAGACAGAAAGATACTGTTTGACATGCAGTGCGTCCATATCGCCTGTGACGCGGACGTAACAAGCAGTACGACACTTCTGTTACAGAGGACTACAGGCATTCAATGCTTACGGCTATGCATGCTCAGTATGTGATCAGTTCATGCTATCGATGAAGTATCTAATAGCCATGCATAGACTTCTTGCCTGATAACCTTCAGTCAGAGACGACAGGTTTTATGGATGTCGCGAACGTAACATCTCTGAAGGAGCTGTGGTTATCCTTCCATCTATTTCGCTCAGGAAGTAGTGCTGGGCAGTTGCTTATGGGCGCCGCAGACAACGCAACAACCTTAACGGTTACACACCTTGAAGTCTTTGTCATGGGGCCCTCACGCAACATCTTGCAAACGGCCAGGATAACGAACCTGATAAGTCTAGCCTTGGCTGAACTCGTGAGCGCACGGGTCTGTGTGGACATTCGTTGGCGGTGCTTATACCACGAGGAAGAGGACTCGCAACGGCTGCGCGCGCGCCAAGAAATGTGTGCTTACATGGGCGCCCTAGCACGGGAGACGGCGCCGGCATATATCCAGGAGACAGTTGAAGACTTGTGCGTGTCCGATGTGGCCAGCTGGGAGTGGGCTGGTTGGCATGCATGTCCGCGAGCTTAGGCACCTAGATTCATGTGTTGAAGTCTGTTAAAGTCTCATAAGATTAATCAAATTCAATCCCAACTTGAACTTCCACGCGCGCGCCCCAGCTGATCTGGACGTGCACGTGTCAGGCGTAAACGCAGCGTGCACGGCATCTTTCGGTCCCTAGATCTGAGATCTCAGTACAGATACTCGGCTCCGCCTACTTCGTTCTCGACAGAGTACCACCACGTAGTGAACAGCCGGGGTCCGGTGACCCGCACCGGGTGACGGGTGGGGGTGCATGCGGGTACGGGTCGGGGTACCGATCCGAGAACCCGGCGTGACCCGCGTGACCCGTAGTCACCCGTAGTCAGATATTGGTACAGTTTTCCTGGGGCAAGTATTTCAGGCAAGTACTTGCCCAACACTTGCCTCATTGTGCATTCATATTTTTAAGGTTTTCATAATTTATTTGGCCTCAAACGAGGCCAACGTCGTCCAGAAACGATGTTGTTGAGCAATTTTGCCGATCGCCGAGATGGCCGAGCGTCTCGGCAACTTCCGGATAACGATCGCACAGCTCCGATCGCATCTCCCTGCCTCTTACCACCACAGCACGACGCTAACGTCGTGCTCGTCGGCCCAGAACTTTTTCTGGGGCTTATCTGACTTGTTTTATTTATTCCTCTTTGCTTTCCAGGACCGGTTTGGCTCTGCGCCGGCCACTGCGCCCTCGGATACGTTCCGGGGCGCATTCTGGTGCACGTCTTCGCGACGACACCTCCACGACCCCGATCCGCGCAGCGTAAGCCCTCAGGAAGAGGCAGCTACTCTTCTGGACACCAGACAAACAACTGCCCGCCTCCCGCTCACGCAAGCGACGCGTAAGCCCGCCAAAGCGGCAGCACCTCGTGGATTTCGCGTACTGTCTCTATAGGCGGCGACCTCAGGCGGAGCTGAAGTTGCTGACGCCGCCGCCGCGCGCTTCAAGAGCGGGAGTGGTAGATTTGGGCTGGCACGTCGCCTGCAGGCAACGTGCCAGATTTTGTACGTATTTTCATGTTTCTTTGCTGTCGGCGGCATTTCCAGGTGCCGTCGACACTGTTATTGGGTTCTTCAAGGCGTCATCCTTCACCAAACGGCCCCGTCCCCTTCCCTCATCTTCACCCCCGTCACATCATCAACATCATGCACCGACACTGCTCCCCTCGCAATTGCTGGGGATGCGGCCGTGGCATGAAGAGATTGTGAGTGGGTGGAGTGGGGATACATGCCCGCTACCAAGACTTGGACGGGCCGCGTGCGTACATCGACTCGACTTGCGAGGTGACGACTCATGTCATCACCCCGACTCGCGAGTTATCGGCGGTCAACGGGTGGCGAGTCGGATTGTTTTCCGACTCGTGTTGGTCTCTCATCGGACACGGCGGGCATGGGTGCAGTGACGGGTGATGAGGGTGTCGGGTGACCCGCAAACCGTGGGTCTATGAGCGGGCATGAGGTGCAGTGACGGGTGATGAGGGTGTCGGGTGACCCGCAAACCGTGGGTCTATGAGCGGGTGACCCGCACCCGTACTGGCGGGTCGGGTAAAGTCGCGGGTCGGGTCGGGGTCAGGATTAAATACCCCGGCCGACCCGTGCTGTTCACTACCACCACGTTCAAGTTGTGCCATTGTTCCCTGCGGGGTGGAGCTTCAGTTTGCGCTTTCACTCCTCATCGCGATATGGAGCGCAAAGTAAGTATGCCATGATCATATTCGTTAATTATAATTCACGTTCCGCAGGCCGATGAAGCAGACCTGCTGGAAGAGAGGCGTTGCATTTGCGAGCTATACGTAGCCGCGGCCCCCGGAACTGCAGGCGATTATCAGGCATTTTCTGTTCCAATTTTTGAGCTGCCACAAACTATTCGCTTTGTTGCAACGCAGTGCTGTTCTGTTGAATCAGTATGGACACTATAGGCCTCAGTTAGGCCTTCGTTTTTACGATAGTGGGGTGCGCCACGCACTGCTTGTTGTTCCTCCCACGCAGACTGATGGCTTGTAGGTGGAACAGCTTCTGCGCAGCATTCAAGTTAGCCAGCAAATCCTTAGGGGAGCATCCCTTCGGCTACGGCGATATTCATTCGCCAACGTTACCTGCCTGGATACAGACATGGAGCATTACCAAAGGACACCTCAGGTTTTCAAAATTTGCGGCTGCAGGACGTGACTTTGCGCTACCATGAATGGAGTGCAGATGTCTTGGTATCCACTTTAAGGTCATGGCGGCAGGAGAATACACTGGAGAAGTTGAGGATATTGGCCATATTCCGGGAATACTCCAAGGTGCGTATTGTAGCCTGAGTGCAGTCTTTCTGCTCACAAGCTTACAGAGTGACTGCCCTTGCCTTGTTGGCATTGTCGACACATGGTTCCAGAGTGCAGATTTCTGTGACTTCCTCAATGGTTGTGCTCGTCTGGAAGTCTTTGCCCTCAGCGACCCATCTCCCATAATTCCGCTTAATCATGGGTGGACAGATACCGGCCGCCATGTCTATATTCCTGACCATGACGGAGGCCCGGGAGACTCTTTGGAACTCATTGCATGGCTGGACCCAGCTCACTATGAGCATGAGCGCCGCATTATCGCACAGTGGAACCATCGCAATTTGGCCCAGGTGTTCTTGTTTCATAGTTTTTGCTATGATTACTACCTCAATTATGTTCCGTCATCCGTAATGGATGTCTCTGTTGAGCCATGTGGAATTTTGAGCGAATGGGTTCGACAACCGAATGCGCAGTGGCGGAGAAAAGAGTTAGGGCAAGAGACTATCGACAAGAGGTTGAGTGCCATACCCTTTGGTCATGACTTCTGGTATTACCCAATGGATGAGGAACCGTATGTTCAAGTACGCACTTTCAGCATGTAGATACAATAATTTATACCACCGTGCACATACATTCGTCCGAGTTAAAGTCATCGCCTCCACCACGTCAATATCTGTCATGGTTAAGTCTCCTCAAAGGTTAATAATGCAGGCATTGAGATACGAATGGGGCTACGCAAGTGGCGGAGCGTGCACGTCCAATTATAGACGCAGCGCGCGTGTTCAATTATAGACGCTGCGCGCGCGTCCAATTATACGCGCGTTCAATTATAGACGCAGCGCGCGCGTTCAATTATAGACGCAGCGCGCGCGTTCAATTATAGACGTCTGACACAGCGCATGCCTCCTCAAGAGTATATAACTCATCTTACACTCTTCCTACAAAAAAGAGAGGCCTTACGTGTACGAGTACGCAAGCGCACGATAGGATTCGAACCCAGCCACCGGGGAAACACACCAGAACGTTGGTGCTACACCCAGTACACCAAGAATGCGCACCGTGAACTGATCGACATGGATAAAATTGTATAAACCAAAAACGCAAGCAAGAACGAAAGGGCTACAGGTGGCACAGTGTGCGCGTCCTGGCTGAAGAGGGCGCGAACTGGACGTGACACTTGTTTGTGCGTATCAACCTCTTTATATCAAACAAACAGCATGTAGCTACATCTGTCCGCTCAGGTTCGCCCCTCCAGGTTCACCAATAACCCACCTCGTCTACGCCTCGCCGAATAGGCAGCTCCACCTCTGCCAGCTCAGAGGGAGGCTCGTACTCCTTGAAGGCTGTCTTCACGGCAAAATCCAAAACATTCATGCTGTACACATGCTGCCTTGCTCGGTATCCCCAGGCCAACAGCTCTTTATCTTCGTGTACCAGCTGACTAGCTTGTTGTCATTCAACATTCCAGCACATGGAGCAATCGCCACTCACGCGAGTCCGTGCCAGTACCACCCACCACCAAATGTTTTGTCTAGAGCACAACATAGAAAAGCCGGCGTATTCCACGCAGAATAGCTCTCCCAAAGGATATCTGTCCCGTCTGCCAAACACAGAGCTCGGAAGTCCCCAAGGAAACCAGTGTGGGGTACAGAGATTGCAGTGTCA
This sequence comes from Hymenopellis radicata, assembly GCA_015501595.1. Taxonomy (NCBI): domain Eukaryota; kingdom Fungi; phylum Basidiomycota; class Agaricomycetes; order Agaricales; family Physalacriaceae; genus Hymenopellis; species Hymenopellis radicata. The sequence goes on from JADNRX010000377.1 coordinate 20,142, forward strand.
AACAGTACACCGGCTCGAGCATTATCCAGCCTAAACTTCATGGCCTTCACGCAAGAGCCTCAGTTAGTATTCATATATGCAGTTACACCAAAAACGCACCTCCAGAAGACAATTCAGCGGACGCGTCTTGTAGATGCGCTCATAGAAGTGGCAAAATGTCTCCCACAACTTATCCTCCCTTAACGCTGCGCCCACAGAGGACAACCTCTTCACCCACGCGTAGTGCGGCCCGACAAGTCGTATCAGGTGCATTTGGTCGGCATCCAGTGGGCATGTAAGATATGCGGGCAAATCTCGCAAAGGCCTCTGTGTGGGGTCAACATCGGAAGGCGGGTACAAATCACTGGAGACAACGACATCGGGTCTAAACGGTGGCCGGCCTCCAGCAGCAAACTCGCGATTGGTGATCCCTCGTCCTGCAGTAACGCTGGCTGCATCGTAGTTCATAATAAAGGTATCAATCACTCAGGGTAAAGCGATCATAAGAAACAGTACTGTACTATTACAGGCAAGTCTTCACAGATTTTTGGAGAAAAAAATTGATGGAAACCCGATAAGGATTTCCAGGCGATCGGCGGGGTCTGATAAGATTAAATGACCCCCCGTTACGCGTTATGCGAAGACCACACTGTAATAGTACAGTATGTGAGTACTGCGTACAGTGGAAATATGTCCCTACCAGTACTAGTCGCTATCGGAATCATAACCCAACCAGCTATAATTTAGATCCTCCTGCATTGGAATGGAGGCTGCTCTTAGGCGCCTCCCATTATCTATGTCCCTTACTCTCGTTAGCACTGTGTATGTAATAAAAGAAACCCTCATGCGCTCATTCATCATCAACTCATGAACCCACTCATACTCCTCTGGTATCACACTATACAGGTTCCTCAGTGACGTACTCCACATGTGGCTCCCTCCAAAGTGGAATGTTTCAAAAAGGAAGCAGTACTCAGCGCATACTCCCATGGACGTGACGGCTTTAGCAAGAATGTGCCAACATCTGTGATCAATAAGGTTGATCATTTAGCCAACATCCGTCTGCAAGATAAACTTCTTCAAGCCAGGTGCCTTCAGGCGCTCCAGAAAGGATGTTGCACAACGAAGCACTTCGCTCTGGAAGTAAACCTGGATTTTCAAGCACGTGAGATTTGGTAGCACTGGTCGTTCCCAAAGAGAGAAATCCCAGGGTAAACCGACTATCATTCATCAGCAAATTAAAGCCATTAACCAATAACAGGACTTACCTGTAAATCTCACTGCAAAACGGTCCGCACTCGCTGCGTACCTCTTCATCAACATGCCCACGACAGGCTCATCCTGTTCAATCAGAGCTTCCATGCCTCCATCAGGACATGATGTGACCAATTTGCCTATGGCCCCGCAAAGGTCAATAGACTGAATCATATCATCAGCCCATCCGCCCACATCAGCTCTGACTGTCTCGATGTTTTCGGGCAGTCTTAAATGGCGCAGCCAGCCGTGCTCAAATCGACACAGGAAGAACTCCAGCGTGCGAATGGCGTCATATCCGGTTATGAAGTTATGCACGTCTCTCGCGGTACCGCCACACTCTAACAGCACCAAAGTAGAGATGTTGCTGAAGGGCCAGCATTGCCGCGCTACGCCAAGATCCACGACCTCCAGCTCCAAGGCATCAACATGTGACAGGGACGAGCCAGCACTATCCATCGTCGCCACTAAAATATCTCCGCACCCGCGAATGTTCACGCGCCTGATGTAACGTACGAGTGCCGGGTACTTTTCTGTGAAAGCCTTCAGCGACTGACTTGATTGTCTGTTTATATGGCGCCCGTGTCGCTAGTCCCGGATCCCGACGTCAAGTAAGCTGTCCGGAAAATAATATGCTGAGTGGCTTCTTTCAGCCTGCGGTGAACGCCTCGCATACTCCTGGCAAAGTCTGCATCCTGAATGGAAGGTTGCTCCCGATGGTCCGTCATGGCAAGCGTGAATATCTCCTCAAGAAGTTCTGTTGCTAAGAAGTCCCTGGAGCACTTGCGCGTCAATTCATCTAATAAAAACTCATGATGACACTTACAAGCAATCACCATATTCCAACTCACTCTTCATTTGTGTCCAGGAAGGTCCCTAGCTGCAATAGATATCAATCGGTAATCGATGAATGTCGCAAAGTAAGAAGTGTAGTAACGTACACGCAGCACAAGCCTCAAGTGCACGCCCATCTTCGAGCTCAGCGCGCGCACCCATCTTCGAGCTCCGCGCGCACGCCTATCCATATGCGACGCTCATGTGACTCTCGAGTCTCAATCTATCTCTGAGCAATGCATAGGCTCGATGGCTCTACTAACAACAAACATGAATCATAGGTTTTCTAAGCATCCTCCAAGTCTGGCTGCCACTTCTTCATTAATGCAAGGGCATTCTCCCACTGAGTTCGGCGCTCTGCATGCCACCTTTGCTGCTCCTCGCCACTCATCCTTTTGTAGTCCTCCTCCATGAATACCTTATCAGTTTTACACCCATTGTTTACATACCGAAAAAGGCCACCAGCAGTGACATCTCGAAAGGGCTATCTTCTATAAGGCAACTATAAGTATCTTAAGGCTCAATAAGCTGAAAAGCAGAAAAAGTCACTATAGACAAGGTTCAGCGATACATGTAATTATAGACACTCGAAGTGAATTGCAAGAGCACTACAAGTACCTACAAGTTAGTTCAAAAGCAGTCAAAAAGCAGATGATAGGCAACTTAAAGCAGATGTTTACTGTAACCTTGTCCACGAAGCACTCCCAAAGCAGTGATAAGTCAACTATGGATCACTCTCCGAGTCTCTACTGAGTGTTCTCCACGTCTCTACCGAGCGTTCTCCACGTCTCTACTGAGCGTTCTCCACGTCTCTACCGAGCGTTCTCCACGTCTCTACCGAGCGTTCTCCACGTCTCTACTGAGTCTCTACTGAGCATTCACCACGTCTCTACTGAGTCTCTACTGAGCGTTCACCGAGTCTCTACTGAGCGTTCACCAGGTCTCTACTGAGCGTTCACCGGGTCTCTAACGGGTCTCTACTGAGCGTTCACCGGGTCTGTAACAGGTCTCTACTAAGCGTTCACCGAGTCTCTACCGAGTCTCTACCAAGTGTTCACCCAGTCTCTACCGAGCGTTCTCTAACTCTCGACTGAGCCTTCTCCGAGTCTCTAGACAGAGACTAAACTCAGGCTTAGACATCATACTAACAATGGCTCAAAGAATCACACAGAAATAATGGCAAAAGCTTGATTCTATTATGGGTGATACTATCTACTGGTAACTACTGGTAAGTAATACTATTACTGGGAGACGACATAGAAGCAAACATAGGACCTAGACAGGCTCAGACATACGGGTAGCTGCAAACTTCTCAAGAGACTCGAAGTCCAAGTCCCTCAAGGTGTCAGACAAGGGAGTCTCAAGCAAAAAAGTTTTGTTCGAAGCAATTCTGACAAAGGAATCAATAAGGAAAAATACAAGGTCAACCCGAACTTACAAGACTTGTTTGAAGTTGCTGATCTTTATCATGCTAGCATAGTTCGGAGCCTTGGCCTCCAAGTTCTCCAATCCAGCCAAATGATGGAAGTACCGGCTTGCACAGTCCTCCTTGAAGTCGAGAGCCTTGAAGACACCCTCCTTCCACTCTTTCAGGCAGTGCTCAACCTAAAACCGAACTCAGGAATAATCTCTCAGAGCAGAACGAAGAGTACTCACCGCCGTCATGGATAGAGCCATCATGACATTCGGAATGGTCTGAATCTCAAGGAGATGCCGGAAGATCTCGCTATCAGCCTTGCCGCGACCTTCGAAGACCATAGCACGAGGCATGGCCTCGAAAAATGCGGCGCCGAAGGGCGAGGACCTATCAAACGTGCGTTTCTAATGAAGGGTTAGTATTGCAACAGAACTACAGTCAAGAACACATACATGAAGATCCAGGCCCCCGAACTTCCAGCCTTCGGACTTCTCGAGCCAAGCGATGAGCTCTTGGCATTCGGCGGGAGTAAAGGCACCCGGGAGACCGAGGCTGCCCAACTGCGCCCGAGCCTTCATACGGAGCTCGTTCATGTAGTTGCCACGAACGTACGAAATCTAACAGATCCTTAGCTCTCTGCCAAATCTTCGTGAAGAAAGCACTTACCCATTGCATGACCTTGGCCTTGTACTCGGGCGAAACCGAGAGGCGAGCCCACACATCCTTCGTCTCCGCATCGGCGTCGGGAGCAGTAGCGACGGATTCCATGACCTCCGCCACTTGCGGAAGACGATTCATCGTGCCGGGGTAGGGATTCTCCGTGCCAGTGACAAGGCGCAGCTTGCCCTTGCACTTGGCCGCGAAACGCTTGGAGCGCGGGGTGATGTCCTTACCCGTGACCTTGTACGGGTTGCGGATGACGGGGGCATCACCCTCATCGGCAACGTGGCGCTTACGCTTCTTGACCGGCGTAACGAGCGACGCGTCGGACGCAGCCTAATCATAGTTAGTCATGAACGTGAATATTGAGAAGTCTGGACAACATACAATTGTGGAGGACGAGTCATCTTGGTCGTCGTCGTCATCGCTGAACGCACCAGGCATGTCGTACTCGCCTTCGGATTCATGGGCGCGCTCAACATCCTCATCGTCAGAGGGAAGTTCGGCGGAGGGATGTCCGGGACCTAGCAACGTGTTAGTTCAAGCTAGAGACCTCAACGAGTCACCGAGTCACCGAGTCATCTGGTGACTCGACCCGCCTCGGGCACCTCGGCGTTCGCACTCGTGTGACTCGCGAGTCACGTACTCGCGAGTCCGGTCGCGGGTCTGAGTATCCATCTGCGGACCACGAGTCATCACACGATGACTCGCAAATATTTAGGTATGTATTTTATCTTAATTTACAAATTTTTAGCAACTCAAACGGACCCTTGCGTGGCTCAAACGAGCTATACGCAACAATTTCGCCAGATCCGGCGACTCGGGCCGAGTCCCGAAGCGACGCGTAAGCGTGCGATCGGGCAGATCTCTTGAGTTCTTCCTACCACCACGACCCGTTGCTCGACTGCAAGTCGGCAACGACGCTACTGGCACTCGACTTTAAGTCGGTGTCGACGCAACCGGCGCTCGACTTTGAGTCGGCGTCGATAGGAGACGACTTGAGACGACTTTGAGTCGTCTCCAGGATGCATAAGCCCGCCACGACCACCACGACCACCCAGGGAGCGACGATTGTCGCCCCTGCTGCTCTGACGATTGTCAGACAGCCTGTGGGGTGTTTCTGTGGCCTTGGCTTTGTGCTGGGCCTGCTGCTGCTGGCTCTGCGGCTGGCACTAGCCACAGCGGATGAGGACGACTACACTACGACCTGGACCACAACGACGCCAACTGGATTACGGCGCCGATAAGGAGGAGGACGACAACGCGATGAGGAGCAGGAGATGAGGAGCAGGAGGATGACGCGATGAGGAGGACGACGTGATGAGGAGGACGACGCGATGAGGAGGATGACACGATGAGGAGGATGATGCGCGAAGGACACGACAACTACCACCACCATCCTCCTACCATTATCATTCTTCCACCACCACCACCACCACCCCCACCCCATCCTCATGCCCAGCTGACTGTCCCCGTGCCATTGCCCGGGGATGCTCGCTGCGCATGAATATACTGGGGTGGACTCGCGAGTACTCGTGAGTATCCGAGATGACTCGGACTCATGGCGAGTACTCACGAGTAGACTCGCGAGTCACCGCGAGTCGAGTCCGACGCGAGTCTGAGCAGGACCTTTTTTTACGTGAGTACTCACGTCACGAGTCGCGAGTCTGACTCGCGTCGGACTCGTTGAGGTCTCTAGTTCAAGCAAGGATGGACATTCGCAACATACCCTCATAACCTGCATTCAAGGCCGCCAAGTCGGGATCCTCTTCCCGACCCATCTCCACGGCCCGTTGATGGACAGCTAACATGTGGTGAGGCCAGACGCATCATAAAGATAATTCCAACATACCCGCCGCCTTGACACGTTGCACAGCGGCAGCATCTGCGCGCTTACGCGCCGCTACCGCCTTCGCATTCGTGTTGCGAGCACCTGAGCGCTTAGCTACAGGTGCAGACGTAGACGAGGACTTAGCAGGGCGCATGGCTATACTGACTAGTCGATGAGATGGGGGGAAGGAATGAGAGAGAAATGGCTAGAGGCTGGGTTTATAAACCCAAGTACCGGGTACATCAGGGTAGCTGAGGTGGTCCGTGCGCTCACCCGAAATGGTAACAACCCGATCACCCATATCGACGTCTGCTCACAAATAGTCGTTCGAATATGCAGCAATACAATAAACAAAATGAAATATTTACAAATAAAAATACAATCTACGGTGTACTACAGTGAGGTAAGACCGGAGCACGATTGAAGACTCTAGCAAAGGTATTGATGAAAAGCCATGCTGTACGGTACTCCGCATCATCGTACTCCTCATCGGTGATCAACTGCTCCCTCGCCAACGATCTCATGGCTGCCTTCATGTTATCTGACAAGAAACACAGATCCGCATCCCACCCGCGCATGATGTTGCACAATGCCAAGCATGCCTGGGCTCGTTCGCGACGATGAGATGATGCGAACCCAATATTTGTCGGCGCATCTCGATCCGGAACGAGAGTACCACCAAAATGGACTATGCCACTGAGGATAGCAGCCTCTCTATCTGCCCAAGTTGCAGCATCAAACTCGTCCCAACCCAATCCATCTCTATCGCGCAATTCGGATTCGGCCGGCTGTGGTTTGAGTGTGTAAAGCTAACGATCGACGGCTAGCAGATCTTGACGGAACCCAATCTCACAGAGCTCAAGAAGGATAGGCTGGATAATGCGGGGTGAAAGATTTGAGGCGTCAATGCGAATATTTTGATCTCTCCAGCATGTTGGCGCTGCAGAGAGGTTGGAAAGATTAACGGACCCCTAACGAAAGTTTCAGCAATCATATTGATTTGAGGCAAATAACAGATTTACCTGCATGTTGCTCTCGACGAGGCACTTAGTCAAGAGATCCTGCATGTTTTTGCGCCTCTCGCGTGATTTCGTCTCTTGAGTCGCAGTTGGCTGGTGCGTCTCCAAAGTGAGAAGGGAACGCCAATCCTCATTCCCAAGCACTCGAACAGGTGGAGCACGTAAACGATACAGGAAAACATCACGTAGCTTCAGCCAGACTCGAAGCTGACCCGCAACGGTGTCTGGGCTGGCGGCGCTGACGAGGGAGTTGGGGTCTGGAATGGCATAGCCGCTAAAAAGCCCATGGATGGCCTTGTGCGGCTGGGATTGCTGACGTTGCTCTCCGACATGTCTGCTGGCGCGCGCCCACATAGGCAGACTCGGCGGCATGAGCGGGGAGTCAACATCGATAAATTTATTGCGGGGAGCGTGGGGTGGCGGTCGAGGCCGACTCGGCTGATATGGACTGGGGCGGTTCTTGACTTTTTTGCTGACACGATTAGGGAGCGAGGGTGATGGAGATGGTCCAGGTGGAGCGCCAGATGTAGAAGATGATGCGGTATTGGAGACGGAGGTAGAGGAAGACGTGGTGGGGACGATGGGGGAAGAAGACCATACCAGTTTGTGTAATCGCACCGTACCATATGCAGACATTATTGCCGTTGTGAGCTCATACATTGCACGGTATCGTGAAGCATCGTGCGCACTGCCTTCGAAAATGACGGGATATGGCGGAGTTTCATCGTCAAAGGAGACACCAATTGTCTTGCCTTCTGATGGAATAGGAAGATTTTCATCTAGCCATTCACGGACATATAGGTCTGTGGCGAGCTCTGTTGGACGAACGAGCCAAACGGGCACACCAGCCTAAAAACAGGATATGAATGAAATATAGATAGAAATGCGAGAGCAAAACATACCCGGTACAAGTTGTCGCATACCGCCAGATCTGTAGTAAGTGCTCCAACGACAGGAAGGACATCGTTCGAAGCATCTAATCCCTCTCGAATGCGTTGCCGAACATCGATTAACCATGTCATTCGCGCTTGGAGCTCAAGAGCGGCGCGCCCGAGATTGCAAAATGCCATGCAAGATTCCATAAACGACGCGACTAGCGCAAGGCGGCCCTTTAACCATGGTATGCGATGCATGAGGGTAGAGATGAACATATCATTTCGAAGGGATCGCCCGTCTGCATCAGGCTGGCGCGCAGAGGCCTCCACAGCGCGCACTGCCTGTTTGCGAATAGATTTGACTGCGGTGGTAAGGAATTTCGGAGATCTTCCTTGATGCGGCCAACGTCTTGGGCGGCGCCAGAGGAGTCCAGAGGGATAAAGTCGTCTAGGGTTGGAATGAACCATAAAGAAATGCTCTGCGCTGTGGCGGCGTTAACGTGTGGGATGAGGGCAAGGTGTGGTGCGTTGGCGTAGTAATATTGGGGGCAATGAAGGGGGTCGTCTTCGCCGAAGTGCAAATCGCGCCTCAAGCGGACTGAGCGCGGCTCCAGGAGGGGATCACATATATAATTTGCGTTGGGGGTGGTGATAAAGATGCCATTGGAACGAAAATGTCTTCCCCACTCGCCCTCGTAAGAACGCGGCATCGGCGGCGGCGGTGTCGAATATACAGTGAACACAAGGTTACACTATCAATAGACACCACAACACAAGGTTAATGGTGAATTCGGATATGACTTGATGGCGCGCCAATGCGGTGGTGAGTGCCGATGGAAAAAGATAAGTGAACCCGAGGTGCAACTGGTCGATCGGAGCGTGGGAAACTGTTTCCCACGCTCCAGCCTGCTTGCCTGTTGGACGACACCATGTTGAACGACCCCCACGGACGACCACGGACGACCCCCACGGACGACATTTGGACTCCAAACTCGCTTAGATTCGCTCTAGCGATGTAGCCTCACTTAGACTTGTTCCAGTGAGCGCGTCCTCCGGACTTATATCGCCGCATTCTTGATTTTTGGAATTCTTTTTGGCCACTTATCTTTCGATTCATTCGCAGTACCACTGTACCGTTTTAGCTACCATATGGAACCTTTCTATTTATCCTTCTCTTTCTTGACTGTTCGTTCATTTCATGTGGTACATATTTTTACAACGCCACGGACTCTTTACCTAGCATATGGAACACTCCTTCCAATTCGCTCCCATTTTTCCGTATCTATAGCTTGACCAATCCGAACTATTTCCGCGTATTTTATCGCGTATTTTATCGCTGTCCACTGCAAAATCCCCAGGCCTTTCATCGCCAGCTCTCCCTAACTTCTCTCCCTCTTCTGCTATTCGACGTGCAACTATGGCTCCCAGAACCCTTGTTCCCTGCGAAAACCCTGCCTGTGATCGCATGTTCGTGACATCTGGCGCCATGAAGAGTCACCTACGCCAGGCAGCGACGTGTCGCGGATACACCAGCCAGGGCAAGACTCCCGAACATCTCGCGGCTCATCTCGATGCCATTGTCACCGTTGAAGACGCTTCCTCATCCAGCGCTGTTCATTCCCATGCCGACTCTGAGTCTCTATTTGCAGATGACGGTTACGAGGATGCCAGCGTCAGCGACGATGCCAGCGACGATGGAAGCCAGGATGCATCTACACATACATCAGAGGATGCCATGATGGACGAGGATGAGGATGGGGTGGCAGATCAGGAAGGCAATGATTGGGACGAGGAGGAGGATGAGGAGGAGGATCCCGGCGCTGTATTTCGTGAATGGCTAGAGCACGCTCAAGCGACAGACGTGTTCGAGGGCGTCGACGACTCGGAGCTTGGGCAGGCCGGACCAGGGCCTACCACTCAGCGACTTCGAATGGCACAGATGCTTGGGGGTCGTGCTCGCTATCTAGACGATGACGAAGACGATGAGACCTCCGGTCGTTTTCTCAAAGTCCATTCCCTAGATGCCGGCACTGTTTTCCGCATGTCGCAAAATGTGCACGAACAGTGGGCTTCGTTATTTGGTACGCCCATACCTGGCGATGTCGAGATGGATGGAAGCAGTACTCCGGACTTCAAGGATGTCGAGTGGTGGAAACCGTTCGCATCCGAACTCGATTGGAATATTGCACGGTGGATGGTTAATGAAGGGATTGGGCATAATGCCTTTAATGAGCTGATGGCCATTCCAGGAGTACGTGGACCACTTTGTTTCCTTTATATTTATCCTAATGACTTCGCCTAGGTAAAAGAAAAACTCGGCCTATCGTATGGGTCGACCAAGCAGCTTCATGATGTCGTTGACTCTGTTCCGCGTCGTGCAGGCTCTTGGAAAACGAAGCATCTCACCTTTGCTGACCGGCCCAACGAAAAATTCACTCTGCGTCACCGACATATCCTCGATGCCATTCGCAGTCTCTGGGGCGATCCGGAACTCACAAAATATCTCGTATTCCAGCCGGGTGAACTTCATGCTGACAAGACGTGCTCTCGGCGACTCTATAACGAGATGTGGACTGGAAAATGGTGGTCTTTCATCCAAGTACGTTCTCTCCGTGCATTTCTACCCAGTGTATCTAATTCTCAATAGACGAAACTGCCTGCGGGTCATACTCTTGCGCCGCTTATCTTTTCAACCGACAAAACCCAGCTCACGCAGTTCTCCGGAAGTCGCCAGGCGTATCCCGTTTATTTGACGCTCGGTAACATCCCTAATCGTCTTCGTCGCAAGCCGAGTGCCATGGCGTCAATCCTGGTAGCGTATCTCCCTGTTGATAAAATGTCCAAGGGCCGAATTTCGAAACGGGACATGGGCTCCCGTTACCAGCGCCTGTTTCATGCGGCAATGGCACACATCATGGAACCGTTGAAGGAGGCCGGACAGAACGGTGTAGAGATGACCAGTGGTGACGGGGCTGTCAGAATGGTCCACCCAGTGCTCGCGAGCTACGTCGCGGATTATCCAGAGCAATGCTTGGTGACATGTGCGAAGTATGGGACGTGTCCAAAGTGTAGAGTTCGTGTGGATAAGTTGGGAGACCCACTCGACGGGGTTGCCATGCGCACTCCAGATTGGACTCTCGATATTATGTCGTGTGCGCGTGCAGGTACCAGCTCCAAAACTGCGTACTTTGATGCCTGCATGGCGCAGGATGTTTCTGGCCATGTGCCGAAGCCGTTCTGGGCAGGTCTTCCTCACACAAACATTCATCTCAGCACCACTCCCGATGTTCTCCATCAGCTGTATCAGGGAGTACTCAAACATCTTATCAGTTGGTGCCAAAGCGTCCTGACGGAGGCCGAACTGGATCGTCGCATTCGTTGTCTACCACGCGCACTGGGTCTGCGCCACTTCAAGAATGGTATCAGTGCCCTGTCCCAAGTCAGCGGAACAGAACGCAAGAACATGGGGAAGATTCTACTAGCGTGCTTGGTGGGAAGTCCTATGACAGAGAGTGGGATCACGGCATGTCGCGCCATTCTAGATTTCATCTACCTGGCCCAATATTCTACCCACGATGACGAAACGCTCAAGTACATGGACGATGCGCTTAATACGTGGGATGCGAACAAGGGCTATTTCCTTCGAGTTGGGGTGCGCGACCACTTCAACATTCCCAAGCTGCACTCCTCCGCCATTACGTAGCCTCCATTCGACTTCTCGGGACAACGAACAACTTCAACACCGAAATGTTCGAACGTTTGCATATCGATTTCGCCAAGAAGGGCTGGCGAGCGTCTAACAAACGTGACGAGTTTCCGCAGATGACTCAGTGGGTGGTGAGAAAGGAGAATGTTCATTCCTTTGAACGATACACCGTGTGGGTCAAGAAACAACTTCGTACGTGTTTTATTCATTCAAACTGAATCTCCCGTGAACAGTTTTTAGTTCCTTCGTCATCACGCAAGACTGCTGCTACACCTTTTGTTCCCCTCCTCTATCGCAGGTACCAGTCGCCATCATCCGTAGTAGCGCTCGAACTCCTATTCCGACCACTATTATTCCTCAATCAGCCCCCACGCCTCGCAGCGGCTATATTCAAGACGTTTCGCTTCCTAAAAATCCTACAGTTCCCAATAAACCTCTGGCTCGCATCGCCAAACAACATCATGTACCAAACTTCGCAGCGCATCTGCTGCAGTACATGAACGCGGTGGGGCGGGACACGCGTGGTGTAAATGCGATGGAGTACCCATCTCTACCGTTCAATGGTCTCGACGTATATTACTGTTTCAAATTTGGTCGAGAGGGTCTTACCGATGATTCCGAGGTTCGGGATGTCGTGAAATGCTCGCCTCTGGACGGCGGTTGTTTTGACACTGTTGTCGTCTTAACAGATGATGGAGCTGAGAGTGCTGGTCTCGATGGTAGGCTGTTCCAAAGACTACTTGATTCTATCACTAACTCTTGATATCAGGAACTCGTATTGGTCGCATTCGCGTGTTGTTTCGTATACCTGCAGTCATGATGATGCATGGGCTCCCAATCCCAACCCCGAAGCACTGGCCGCGTAGTCCGCTTGCGTACGTCGAATGGTACAAGAAGCCAACACTCACGGACAAGGCGCGACGATCACACAACATGGCATCAGTGTCGAAGGCCTTCGGGGCTGATGGGAAGCCGCTTTGGTCAATCGTTCCCTTGAGCAACATTCGACAAACTTGTCACCTTAGTCCGGACTTCTCTAAGAACGATAGTAGTAGCTGGGATACGACAACATCGCATGACTGCGTCTTAGATACATGTAAAGATTTTCTACTTAACAACTGGCTTAGTCTGTACTGTACTATTTCGACCTTATCTTCGCATAACGCGTAACGGAGGCCTGTGAAATGAAGAGTTAAGGGTACCATAATGCATAACGGCCAAAATTGGGCCCCAGGTAAGGCCCAAAAAGGAAATTTTTCAGCGTGGCGGCTATTGCCGCCGCTCCCGCCTGCCCATATAAGGAAATTGGACCCTGAATGAAGAGTAACATCTGTGAAGAGTATGCATAACGCATAACGCCCCATGAAGACAAGGTCGAAATAGTACAGTATACGTATCAGAGTATATATATGGCATAGACATAGAGTAGTCCCTGTATATGCGGCGTAGACTTGGTGTATGTGTGGCGTGGACTTGAATGCATAGTGTTAGTTGAGTCATCGTGTCGTGTCGAGTCGAGTGATTGTGTCGAGTCGAGTGATTGTGTCGAGTCGAGTGATCGTGTCGAGTCGAGTGATCGTGTCGTGTCGGTCCCTGTATGTGTGGCGTAGACATATTTAAATATAAGGTATTTTAAGTTGACTATAGATTCTGGTATGTAAACATGAAGTTTTAAGCGAACATAAGCGACAGCAGTCTGTGCATATACCTATAGGTGCTGTTGAGCGAACAAAAGCAATGACAGTCGGTATGTGTACCTATAAGTGCTTTTTAGCATCTTAAGAGCTGTGACTGAGCAGTATCTGCTTGCATACAACTTTGGGAGCTTTTTATGCTTTAAGTTATCTTGGTAGCTTTAAGTTACATGTATTACGAACATTACCTTAAAGTACCTAAAAGTTATAAGGCCTTTCCTGATGGAAGTGCACCACAGAGTCATGCTCCTCTCCTTCCCTTACCGCAACATTGGAGTGAGTTAAAAGTGCAGACGGTAAAAGTATCGTGGCGCCGGGCGGAAACCGAATGACCAAACTAAGATCCCACAATATCAGATGGCCACCAAAGACAGGGTCGAAATCTCCTAGTGCAGGAACAGCACACCAAGCCCATGCGAGGTTTCCCTAGTCAGTGTGTGGCCAAGTCACACCCTGGTGAGCATGATTGGCACGGCTTCCTCTATTCAGCGTCCTTCCAGCCCAGAAACCCCCAGGGATCCCTCCGGTAAATGGGTCATCCAAATGTGGAATGGTCGTAACAAGCATTCGCAGGCTATCCATGCACACACGGTAGATATCCGGTTGATAAGTCCGAAATAGAACTATGGGCACAGTTAATTTCACACAAACCTCAGTACAGACGAAACTCACAGTCAGCCCATTGAGCAATTCTCGCAAGTCCTGGACAGGACAGAGTCTCCTGCAAAAAAGGTACTTCCTCTGGGTGTTGACGGAGAATGGAGGGCTCAGTTTGACCACCGCCATATGATACACCCATGGTCCGCTCTTTACATGGACCGCGGCGGTGTGAATGAAAGGGAAGGGCATCCATGACGCGTCGAAGAGTGGCTGAAGCCATCGACAGTCTTTGGACACTGTTGGATGCTTAAGATGAAATGCTATGCACTGGTAGCAATACCAGTGCATAATAACACATAACATGGCACAGCATGTAGCAGGTTATGGGGAGGGCACCCCACAGGGGATGCCCTGGGCCCCGACAGGGAGACTCCGGTTGAGGCAGTCAGCCGCGAGGGTGGGTGGGCCCATCGCGGCAGTTCCCCCCCAGGGCAACGTAGCAAAGCATTGAGACTTAACTAGAGGTTAGTTAAATACAACTCTCAGTCTCAATCTTATATAGGGATGGGAGGGAGGGAAAAAACAAAGCTGCGGGTGCCAGCTGACCGCCGTGGAGTCAGCGCGCCCGACTTTCTCTGACGCGACGACGACCGTGATGGAGGAGCGGAAGAGAAAGAAATTGATCGCATCACTTACGTGTCCGAAGACCTCAGTTTGCCCTCCCTCGTGCCTCAGTCTGACAAACTTACAATGCACCGGAGAAACTGAGACCAGTCTGCTTGCCAGGCTGATCTGCGGGACGTCCACCAAGGAGAGCGATAATGCGATTTGACGCGTCCAGGATTGGTCGCGTTGTGCTGCGAAACTGGTTTCAATACGCGTTTACTCAAGTAAGAAACAACGTACACTCCATCCCATTCAATAAGCCGCATCCCAGGGATAGCTAATACCTCAGCCAGTGTAGGAATGATACTAGAGACCTCAACGAGTCGTTTGCGAGTCAGACTCGTGACTCGTGACGTGAGTACTCACGTAAAAAAAGGTCCTGCTCAGACTCGCGTCGGACTCGACTCGCGGTGACTCGCGAGTCTACTCGTGAGTACTCGCCATGAGTCCGAGTCATCTCGGATACTCACGAGTACTCGCGAGTCCACCCCAGTATATTCATGCGCAGCGAGCATCCCCGGGCAATGGCACGGGGACAGTCAGCTGGGCATGAGGATGGGGTGGGGTGGTGGTGGTGGTGGGAGTGAGAGTGGTGGTAGTGGAGATGGTGGTGGTGATGATAGTCCTGGGTGAGGACGACACGTCGTTGTTGTCTTCGTTAGCGGGTCTCGCATCCACATCACCGCGTACCGCATCCACATCACCGAGTCCCGCATCCACATCCCCACATTCTCGCATCCTTCGGCAGTCGTCGTCGTCCGTTGTGGTCGTGGTCGTGGTCGTGGTCGTCGACGTGTGGTCATGGTTGTTGGGTCGTTGTCGTCCGTTGCTGCTGTCATAAAGACAGCAGCAGCACATCCGGCACAGAGCCAGATAACAAATCCACAGCCTAGAGGCTGCCTGACAATCGTCAGAGCAGCGGGAGCGACAATCGTCACTCCCTGGGTGGTGGTGGTGGTCGTCGTGGTGGTCCAAAAGAAAGAGATACCACTCGATCAGACGCTGACGCGTCGCTTCGGGACTCGGCCCGGATCGCCGGATCGGGCAGGATAATCGCCCACGTCTCGTTCTCGAGACGTTGCAGACCATTTGCTCTGCAGAAAATTGGTAAATTTAGTTTAAATATATATCTAAATACTGTACACTTTAATTCAATTCGTCGGTCACGGGTCACAGGCGATCCGAAATCGACGAAAAGTCACAGCGGTCACAGCGAAATTCTCAAAAAAATCGTCGGCGGGGCCCCCGCCAGCCTCCCGACGCAGCTCCGCCGCGGCGGGAATTACCATATATGGTAATTCGTCGAAACCATAATTTCGTCGGACCGGTCACAGGTCACATGGCCCGACGAATTGAATGAAAGTCTACAGTATTTGCGAGTCATTGTGTGATGACTCGCGGTCTGAAACCCAATACTCAGACTCGCGCTCGGACTCGTGAGTACGTGACTCGCGAGTCACGCGAGTGCGAACGCCGACGTGCCCGAAGCGAGTCGAGTCACCAGATGACTCGGTGACTCGGTGACTCGTTGAGGTCTCTAAATGATACGCGAAAAATCCAGAGTGCGCCCAATCCAACCAGGTGTGGTGATTGGTGCTGTCTCCAGGTCGTACTCATCAATGCAAATAGTATTCTTCATGGCACTCCGCACGTGAGTCTGGGTGACGCATTTCGCAGTTGATGATTCGGCTGGTGAGGACAAGGATGGAGTCGTCCGGATGTTCCTCTTTTCGCGTGTTCGGAGGTTGCGGCGCCTATTATAAGGCTCGCGTGGAGCCGTTGATGGTTGATCGGAGGAGGTCGAAGCTTGGGGAGGTGCTGAAGCACGGGTGTGAACCGCGGAAGACATGAATGAGTAGGCGCGTTGAAGAATGTTCTTGACTTTGACGCCGTTTGGTATGGTGCCCAGATCATGATCAGGCTGATAGGGAACATCCTCGTCTGCATGGGGGTCTATCGTTGACGCCCCAGAGCCACGGACTAGCTGCGAGGCCAACGAGACTGCACTGCTCACTGCGCGGTAGACCTGGGCACGAGTGCCCACCCGGGTGCACTCGCACTCGCGGGGCGGGTCATTCGTGACTCAGAGCCCGACACCCGCACTCGAGTGACACCCGAGTGTGGCACTCGAGTGCGGCACCCATTCGCGGGTGTTTCGCGCACCCGGGTGTGCCGACACCCGTGTATGGTGGCGGGTGTACACGGGTACACCCACACTTCCAGCCAACTCATGCCACACTTGCATCCCCAGCAATTGCGAGGGGAGCAGCAGTGGTGCATGATGCGGCGTTGGTAGTGCGGAGGTGAGGAGATGGAGGAGGGATGGGATCGTGGATGTGGCGCCTCGTTGGAGGGCTTAGCCGTGCACTGTGGTAATACCTGTAAATAATCAGCATTGACGGCGTCTGTAAACGCCGCCACCAGTGAAGAAAAAGCGTACCAACCCGCCACGTCACCAGCAGATGACGTGGCGCCCAATATCCGCCGCCCCCGTTCTTCAAGCACGCTGTGCAGCGTGGCGGGTGGCGTCTACTCCCTGTAGTATGCAGACGCCGACTCCAAGTGGAGCGCCGATAGTCCCGCTGCCTGTTTGCGAGGGCTTACGCATCCAGCAGATAGCGTATCCATAGAGACGACTTGAAGCCGTTCTCCAATCAGACAGACGCCGACTTAAAGTCGAGCGCCGGTGTCTTCATTGCGACTCAAGGTCGAGCAATGGTGGCGGCAGTAGTGGTGGTAAGAGTTGAGAGCAAAACAACTGGCCGATCGCACGCTTACGCGTCGCTTCGGAACTCGGCCCGAGTCGCCGGATTCAGAAAAATTAGTGTATATGGCTCGTTTAGCGGGCACAAGGCCCCGTTTAAATTGGAAAAAATTCGAAAATTAAGTTTAAATATATGTCTCGATTGTCGAGTGTTTACACGGGTGTTTGCGCACGGGTACTCATGGCCCAAAGCCAGACACCCGCACTCGGGTGGACACCCGTGCCAACACCCTACCCGGCACTGCCAAACACTCGACACCCGGGTGTGAGTGCCGAGTGCACCCGGGTGCACACTTAAACACTAGACACTCGTGCCCACGTCTACTGCGCGGGACATCCATGATGCGTCCTGAACCTCGCACACAGCGTCAAGCGTAGGTGCCACGTCGAATGGGAAAGGACCACGTATAGCATTGCCACGGAGAATGGAGAACGGCTTTCCAGACCTTGTCCTAGCCTCGGGAAGGTCTGGGTCTTTGAAATAGTCACCATTTGCAGACTTGGTCAGTGCTAGGTGTTTTGTCAGCTGCAGGCAGGACACATTGAGAGGACACAAACAACATCTACAAATGTCTACGACAGACGTTGTCGCTGGAAGCGAGCTCAAAGGTCGGCTCGCTGTCAACAGAGACGGCGCTAGCAGTAGAACCATGCGGATCTTGTCAGTCCAGCCCCAGCAATGGACTCACCCTTCGGCATGATCAAACACTGCAGGAGTATGAGCAATAGGACAACGATGACACATAGCCACAGTCTCCTCATGGGTGTCGAAAGCAACTGGCAATGAACATACAGTCAAACATGTAAACACAACCTTAAAGGAGCACAATCTGGTCACGGGACAAATTGGATGTGCACGGCGGCCTCACACGAGGACGCGCGCGCTGCGTCTGCAATTTGACGTGCACTCCCACTGTACTTTCCGACGCGGGGCTTCGTCAGATATCTCCAAACACATCTACCAAAGCAACATCTTCATTTGTGCCACATCGATACAGACTCCTCATGTATTGTCACATACTCGAATCTCACGCTCTCCATGTCTTCGACATGCCCAGCCGCATACATAGCCGCTATCAAATCCCTCAAGCTATCGTTCCCTGCATCGCCAAACGCCGCACCATGTTTACTGCCGTAGACACCCACCTAGGTCACCAACACGTTTACTGGCCTCGGGAGCCAAAGCGTGAAGGTATCCCACAATAAAGAAGCCTCTGGTTGTGTCGAACGAGCTCTTAGCACGCCAGAACTAACCAAGACATATAGGTCCACGTCCTTGATCGTCGTAACATGCCGAAGGCTACGCATCGCCTGATACATAGCCCTTGAAGATCCAAAATTGAAGTCCATACGAATAGACTTCAGAGATGTCCAATGTGACAAGTCCAGCGTGTGGACCATCAAGCCGTAGCCAGAGCATGAGTTATCTAGCATTCATTAAACCAAGCTGCGAACATGGCGTGAACACAGACCTGTCAAGCTCAGCTCAAAACATGTTACGCCACTCACACCACTCAATAGGTGGCCCAAGAATCCCAATGTATGTAGGCGGCCTTGGTTGCATACAACGTGTACTCATTGCGTCACAATCGCCACATGCCTACGATCATTCTGCCGCACAGCAAGGCAATATCCATCTGTCCAGAAGTGCCTCAAAGAAATGGAAAGTCTCTCCACCATCACGGCTGGTGTGTGCTCGTCAAAAGCCAGCTCACAGGCTGCCAGCAGCGTCAACTCCCTCAACTGTGGCATCACCATAGCAAGAGCGCGTAGGTCGCTACCAAGGCCCCAGCAATCGCAGAGTCGCAGATTCGTCCAATGTAACGGCAAAGGGCCCAGGTTGGTCAGTTCCCTTAGCGGCACGCCAAAAAGATCTATAGTGTTTACGGCCGGACAAAGCCTCGACACTTCTGGCAACATCACCAGCGATTCAGACTCGTGGAAACCAAAACGACGAACTGCGCGTGAAATGTCGCCACACTCCAGCAGCTCCGAGAGGCGCGTCCAGGGATAACTCGGATGTGGTTTCCAATCTGTGGCCAAGTCAGGAAAGGGTACTCCTCGCCTACTCCAATTGGAGCACAGGACAATGGTCTCGAAGATGACTCGTCGAGCACAACGCTAAAAGCAGCGATGAACATGCAGTAGAGCAAGGGCTGTAGTCCAGGTCTGCTCTAGGGGATATTGTTGAGTGAACCCATCGCTGGGACGCAATGCTTCGGTTCCGATCAGATCCACAATGTCCTCAGCAATGTTAAATCTAGAGTCATAGTTAGTTTATACTGTAATGAAACCAAAAGTACTTGCGGTGTCTTTGATCGCTGCATGCTAATGGCTTAAGGCAACCGCCGATGTCACAACCACTGATGTCACAACCGCTGATGTCACAACCGCTGATGTCACAATGTTACTAGTAGTAGAGTACAACATCATAGCAGTTAGATGGTCAAAAGACCCGGCCATTCCAGTGCCACATCGATACATCTCCAGCGTGTACATAGTCTTGTCGAACACTCACTCTCGCAGGGTATTGCGCCTGAACACGCTCCCCTGTACTGACAACGCGCCTCCACTCTTCCTTATCTAGACAGAACATCTCGTTCATGAACCCTTCAACCCACACCCAAACAACATTCAAACAACCACCTTGTTCTACCACCGCCACCATCAATTTCTCCAATGATACCCGGGTCGCATTAGTCTGGGCGACACTCTTCTCGCCAGTCGTTTGTAGGAATACCATCAAATGAACACTCTGCAATGACGCTCCCCTTAGAATGGTGTTCAGCGTTCGAATAATGGCGAATGCAGTATGGTAATGGAAGCACATTTTGATATCAGTGAGAGCGTTCCAATGGTCCAGGCGGGGCTCCATCGTCAGCCAATCATCAATTGTAGGGGAATTTTCTGCAAACAACTTATTAGTTCAACTCCAAGCGCATAGTAGTCTGGCATCTACCGGTCAGATTGACATCCAAGCATTCCACGCCAACTACGCTTTTCAAAACTCTATCCAGCCCGCCTAGTTCTCCGTGCGCTGTGACGATCTCAACTTTACGCGCCCATACAGCCACATGAACATTGGATGATTGTTCTGAATTAGAGACCTCAACGACTCAAATCCGGGTCAGATCCGCGATCCATCACACGAGTACCCGTGGCCAAAACTGCCGATCCGCGATCCTTATCTGATCCGACCCGCCACGGATTACGGATCAAGACGAGTCGGATCGCCGAGAACGCCGAGCGGATCGAGTACTCGAGTAAACTCGAGTATTCCACACACCCAAATCCATTCATGCCCGACGAGTATCCCCGGGCAATGGCACGGGGACACTCAGTCGTGCATGATGCAGACTGAGGGTGGTGGAAGGTGATGATGGATGGTGGTGATGGTGGAAGTGAGAGTGGTGGTGATGGTGCGGGCAGTGAGGGTGGTGGTGGTAAGGGTGGTGGTGGTAAGGGTGGTGGTGGTAAGGGTGGTGGTGGTGTTCGTGTCAGTCGTCGTTGGAGTCGGGTCCATCAGCGCGCTCGTCTCACCACCGCATCGACGCGTCCATCAGCGTGCTCGCGTGCTCGCGTCAACGCGTCACCTTCATCCCATCCGCATCCCCACATCGCCATCCTCGTTGTCGTGTCGCCATTCGTCATCCGTTATCCGGGAGTTGTCGTCGTCCAAAGTCGGCGCCGTGGTGAAAGTCGTCCGCCTCTGCTGCTGTCACAGAGACAGCAGCAGCGGGTCCGGCACAGAGCCAAGACCAAAATCCACACTCCAGAGGCCCCCTGACAATCGTCAGAGAGGCAGTGGCGACGACCGTCGCGCACTGGGTGGTCGTGGTGGGTGGTGGTGGTAAGAGGAGGAAAGAGAAACCATCCGATCGCACGCTTACGCGGCCTCTCGGCGTTTGCCGGATCGTGAGAATTGACAAGAAATTCTCGCGCACGTCTGTTCTGGGCGACGCATGGGCCCGTTTGACTTCAAAAAAATTTGTAAATTAAGTTTAAATATATAGCTAAATATTCACGAGTCAACACGAGTACTCGCGACGAGTACTCGTGCCTCCAGAGCTCGATCCGCGATCCAAGTGTGATCCGACCCGCCACGGGTCTACGGATCAAACGGATCGGATCTCCGAGATGCCCGAGCGGATCGAGTATGGGTAAACCCGTGTGATCCGTTGACTCGTTGAGGTCTCTATTCTGAATACTCATCGGTGACGCCCCAATGCCTTGTTGAGTGGACCAACAAAGAGTCCACGTGAATCGGCGTGCAATGTCCCAATCCAATCCTCGTTTTCGGCAACAAAGTCAGCCGTGATAAAAGCGGTATCACTGTTTTCAACGCCTGCCAATCATTCGTAGCACCAGTACAGCACCCTATGCATAGCTCCTTTGGTCCCTGCCACACATGCCTACTGTCTATAGTGGCAAGGTCAACCGCCAGCAGCAAGACTCGCTGTACATTCGGGCAACCAGAAGCAACGGCTGGCATTCGAGTCAGCGTCGACGTTCCATAGAAGCCGAAATGGCGGACAGCAGTGCGAATAGCCTCAACGGAAAGCATCTCTCGAACCACCGTCCATGGATAACCGCGTCCTGGACTGCACGGCAAAGGCAGTTTGTTGTATTCCACCCGATCGCATTCGTCCACTAGCATAATCATCTTGAACAGGGCTTTTCTGGCCTCGTGGCCCAAAATACGATTGGTTTTCAAGAGGATTGTCGCGGTTTTTCGAGCACTCGGGCTGTCGCGGAATGTGCTAGTCGTAGCATACACATCTAGGCCATCCTTGTCGACCAGGGACCAGGCGACAATCTCATCAACCACCTCTTGAGGTATCACCGAGCTGTGTATTACAGTCAGTCAAGGTTAACAGGACACAAAAATTTGACATACATTCCACGTATTTCCATTTCCTGGGGCTATTGAAAGCCATGCTACAGAGTAGATTTATAAGACAGATGTTCGTTGTCATCCACCACGTGCGAACAGCTGTTATAGACTTAGCGCGCACGTCACATTCACCTATATGTTGCAAACTGTGGACGTGCGCGCGCTCCTCTAGTTGGCTGGTCGTGCGCGTTACACTTGGAGCAGACAAATAACTGCCTCGCTCAAGTTCGCGGCCAGACGAGACCTTACATTCTACCCCCATGTACGCGCTGGCAAAGAAGCTCGGGCTGACTTGGGATCAGTTCATACAGCTGCTCAATGCATCAGACACTTGTCCACAGTGTGAGGCCCGGTGGACAGCTCCCATACGCTGTGACGGGTACTACAACCCAGACAACACTGGGAAATACTATCAACAGGTGCGCATCTTTTAACAGCTGGAACGCATACTGATATCTTTTTACGCCACATTCAGTGCTCCAAGAAAGACTTTAATTTGTCAGGATGCCCCTCTTTCCGATGGTGCTCCCCACAACACCTGATTACTTATGACTTAACTGGCAGTCCTAAATGCGGTAGACCTCTGGGCAATGCATGTCCCACGCCTCCACTCACTCCTTCCCGGTCTCAACGGCAAACACCGAAGTCAAAGGGTAGTCTGTCCCGTTCATTGACGCCTCCACCCACCCCTTCTCGCCCACAAAGAATCGATCCCGCAGTCCAGCGTACCATATATGTCCAGCTGGCCAACTTGGTAAGTCCTAGTAGCCACCCGCAGTGATATCATCTCATGCAGTCCCTCCTAGGATGCCTCTCACAATGGGCAGCCGATTCGTGTTACTATTTCCGCGTCTCAATGGCCCGTCTTATATCCCCACAAGCATTCGCGCCTACGCCAAGTACTTAACGTGCAGAGTGCTAGCGATGCGTACCAGCATAAGCTGGGGCCACACTTCCACACCACTAGGAGAGGAGTACGTGTTATGGCAGGGCAGCATATCGTACTCAGACCTATGCAGGTAACGACATGCGTCGAAGTCATCGACATTGACTGAAATGCATCATCTGCGTTGTGCACGCGCTCATCTCCATTAAATGCGGCGACAGCCCCAATAATACACCATCACTTCTCCAAACACTATAATAGCGTAGCCACAATAATACATCTTCATTCCTTCACAAAGCATCCACAAATGGCTCAACAACCCTCATCCAATCCACAGGCAAAGTCATTCCCACTGGCATTGCATCGAAAAAAATATGATTACTGGCCCTCCACTCCACATTTATCCAGCGGAAGTGACTGAAGCCAATCCACTGGTAACATGCTCCATCAAGTTGTAGTATGCGGATTTTTGACGGTGGCATGTAGCCTGCAGCATTAAGCGCAGCATGTACGTCCAGCAGGCGTACTGTCCTATTTCGTTCAATTCGTCACTTTTTCGAATTTTTTTGCAATTTTTTGGCCCAAATATTTTTCTTTTGATTTTAGACGAATTTTTTCGGGGAGTTTTTTTTCGGCCGTGTGACGTGTGACCGACGAATTGAACGAAATAGGACAGTATTCTGGGACAACATCCGAGATGGTAATCACTTGTTTTCCAACCTGTTCTAGAGCGTTTATAGGTGTTCTCACAATGTATTCAGCACACGTACCTCTGAAAAGAAAACCAGCACGACAGCCCGTGTACGTTCCACTGGCACTGGCAAGAAGAAAGAGGTAACTTTCGGCTGCGCCACAAGGTCCTTGATGGTAGGATGGAAAACCATGGTAGCACGATGTTGCCAGACATGCCGATAAGTAGCGAAGGAACACTGTCACATGAGTACTGCACGCTCAAGTGACCCTGAGTGCCCCGAGGTACGCTCTCGACTTCCACATGAGCGTTGCAAACTATGCACTGCCTACTCCGCCGTGCAGCCCTGTCAAACGACGTTTAAACGAGGTTGATAACGGTGACAACAACTTGCCTAGTGAGTCTCCAGCCGGCTATACCCCCCTCCGTTTAATGTTGTGCCTGGAACCAATATCAGCAGGCGCAAGTGTGGCCATACTGAGCGGAAATAGTAACTTGAGCGCAGCTCAGTCTAAGACGGGCAGGAGTTATGGTTCATCCTACCTTATCGCGTCGTCCTGTACTCAAAGAACGCTTCTAGTTCCGTGTCAGCTTAAGATGTGCGAAAAAAAGGACACTAAGGTTGGAGAAAAACAGTTTGGCTGTGCTAACCAGCAATGCATACAGAAGGCATGCCGAGAGTGCTGTCGCCTTCACCTCCTCAACCGGCTCAAGATGGAAGGGCTGAGAACACTGTCATGTGCGCCACATAAGTTCAAAGAGCTCACACTTGCGACTGCCAAAGAGCCTACACAGGACGGGCCTTCACACATCGCCAGCAAGAATATCGATCGCTCGGGCCTCGGTCGTAACATTGGGCCATACCTGTGGGAACACCTTTCCAGCAACGAATTCCAATTTGAGGAAGAGCTTTTCAACTACACGGAGGAATCCCTCGCCGAGCAGAAAGCGCGCACTATATGTGTGGTCATCTATGATTCTGTAAGTCATTCGTCACTGCAGACAGAGCCGTTCTCACCAGAACTCGATATATACAGGCAGGACACCCGCAAACTGCGGAGCGCTACCTTCTAGTGCCCAAACATCTTGGGTGTCACTTTGATCCCTTTATTGATGATAGAACTCGAAAAGACCTGGGGCTTAAGAAGCGCGGCGATGCATTTAGCTTCTGGAATGGCACTAATTGGGCAGACATCAATAGGCCGCTTGAGGTTGAGCTAGGAGGGCGAGTACACTTGTCTGCGCTGAGGCCCTTCCCCTCGCCTCCACCGTTCATAAATGGCGTGCAGGCCCAATCTGCTATCTTCGCGTCGTCGGGCGACAGGAAACTCTCTCTTGAAGTACAAGAACAACCAAACAAGCAAATCAAGTTACATCATATGTGAGCAGTAACTTCCTCTCCACAGCAATTAACTCACATTTTATGCGCAGCTTCAACGCCGACACCACAGACACTAGCACTTCAGTGAGCTTGTCGCATTCGCCAGCCACTGCTCACAGTGCGCTCAATTCCACCTCATCGCAGGACACCATAGACTCTGCAAAAGCATTACCCGTGTTGGTTCAGTGCATATACACAGAAGAAAACAAGCTCAACCATAACCTTCCGCCATTTGACTCGCGTCCCACCTTCCCATTCCAATATGTAGTGGACATGGACAATTTTCTGGAAACATACGAAATGACGCGGCAGGACGACACCATCAAGGTTCGCGAGGCATGGAACTCAACCGTGAAACAACATTTTGTTCCCAAGGTAAGCGCTTCTATAGCCTCAATAAATCATAAAAGTTGCTCACTGCTGTCAAGGAGCGCTGTCCCCCATATGTGAAGACAACCGTCAACAACCACCTTAACTACCGCAGAGTCTGCAGGGAAGAAGTTCAGCGCCTCAAAGCTATGGGCAGAGTGTCAGAAGCATGTTGGAGTTTCATAGCCGCCCTCGGTTTACAACGAATGAAGAGTACATCTGTAAATACGCCCAATTAGATGCACTATTTGTTAATGGCAGCAAGATGAACGTACGAGCAGAAGCAGCTTTGAATCGAATGTGCACGCTAGCATTTGAGCGTAGCGCACGCCCTCTTATGTTATGTGCGTGACAGGGGGGAAAATCCTGATTGGAGGCAGCGCACGCCAGCCTTGAATCGAACGTGCACGCTAGCATTTGAGTGTAGCGCGCACGCCCTCTTATGTTATGTGCGTGACATGTGGGAAAATCCCGAGTGTGCACTTTGTTTTCATCAAGTGGGCGCACACTTCGTTTTCATTAAGCCTGCATACACCATGGTCCTGAAGGAGCTCGCACCCAGTGAACTGTACGTGCTGAAGACAACTCGCACGCCATGCTAACGTGCGTTTAGAACTCGCCTCCAGGAAGAGGACTTCAAGGTGGGGAAGACGCCAAACAACCATTCAGACTTACTAACAGTAATTCCAGCGGCTAGCTGAGGCGGCTGGCCTCACATTCGAACCTCCGCCGCCGCTGCCGCCGAAGAGGGGGAAAAAAAATGGCGCACGTACGCTCGTGCTTATGAGCCAAACACGCCAATATTTCCACACATTGTACAACTCCACTACTGGGCAGCGTGCGCCCTCCGTGGACTGGACTGCCATAGCGAACGAGGTTGCGAAAGGACCCACCGCGACGCTGGACGCCATGAACACCGCCATTTACGACTTGGTCATGGCCGGAAAGCTCACGATTCCCCTGGACATCCAGCAGAAGGTCGCTCGCAAGATAGCTGCCTCAGCTGCCAGCGCGCACGAGCCCACAAAGCCTGTCGTACGCACCGACGCGTCTGCCGAGGACACCGACGCGTCTGCCGAGGATCGGGCGGCGGAGGACATGATGGTGGATCCCCCAGCCGTCGAGAACGAGGATTCAACGGTGTCGGACTCTACGACGTCGAAGGATCGGGTGGCGGAGGACATTACGGTGGATCCCCCAGCCGTCGAGGACTCTACGACGTCGAAAGAGCAGTTGGCGGAGGACATGATGGTGGATCCCCCAGCCGTCGAGAACGAGGATTCAACGGTGTCGACTGTGTCAAGCAGTGGCTCGCCAGAGAGGTCAATGTCTTTGCCACCCTCCTCATTCCACGCAGACGCTTCGCCCGCGCCAGGGACAGACTCTTGCCTCGACCCCGCACTAATTGGCGTCGAGGCTCCCCCAGGTATGCATCGTTGCATCTCAGATATCTATCCATTCCCTTATTTTGCATAACGTAGGACCCAGTACGGCTTTTCGCCTGGAGGACTCTAGATCTGAGGACGAAAAATTATATATTTGGCTTCCACCGCAAGAAGCTACCACTGAGCGCGATGATGTGCAGTGCAGAAATACACCACAGAAATACACACAACCAACACACAAACACAAAACAAAACAAACACTCGGGACTTCTGAAGTCCCTAATGAACAAGTACAAGGATCCGACCTTATCACTCGTAACGAATTACAACCTTAGTCAAGATCTGGTGACTCAAGGAGGTTCCAAACGGGGGGGTGTGATGTACTTCCTGTACTAGCACAAGTGCAAGTTCGAGGGAGCTAGGGGTTCTTAACTTATGGGATTCCGGGGAAGTGGAAGTTCCCGTGGTCTTAGCCGAATGAGGTGACACTCAAGTACACTGAGTCTCGAGGACTAACCGGTTGACTAATCTCGTGTATTCACTCTTTTAACTCAACTGAGTATAGGGACCAAGATCGCCTTTGGGTACGTAAAGATCCGCGGGGCTTGGGTACACTAAGTTGGTCTAAACTAACCACAGGTGCCTGTCTTCTTATATGAATCCGAAGCAGTTGCAAGCGCGGTGACTTCAAGGGTTCTTAAGTTACCTTGTCCACAGCTCTTGTTTCTGTCGTTTAAACTCCGTCTCGGGACAGAGGGACTTTCACAAGTGCTATTCGCAAAGTTCCCGAGTACTAACTCAAAGATCACCAAGTAAAACTGTTACTGGTTCACGGAGGTTCTGATCGGTTGATAAACTTAAACCGGGTGGAAGCAATGGTTTCCGAGTCAAAGATACACTGGTATTTCACTTATGCTGTATACGCGGGTGCAAATTAACTACTGACTACGACGTTGTACAGGCCTTTATATACTACAATCCGGGACTATACGGGTATAAACTACTTACTCTTCGGGCCTATGGGACTATGTTATCGGGTGCACTGTATCCCGGATGACTCATTTCGCCTGCGGATTGCGTGCTTTGGGTGGTATTTGATATAACACCTTGTGCTCGCCGGGCTCAACTGGTAGGATGTTCCTTGTGGAATCCAGCTGGTCCGACTCGTCGTAGTGCTGTTACTGGTCTGGGTACTAACTAAGTACCCTTGTACTTAGGTTCTGGTGGAAGGTCTGATTCGTAGCTTTCAAAGGATACCCAACTTGTCAAGGGTATCTCTGGGAACTACGCCACTATGGTGGTTTTACTGGTTGGTCTAGTCAAGAGTGAGGACTTGAATGGTTCCCGTTCCTGATTGCTCTGCATGACTCTGCATGGTTCAGAGCCTTATTTAATGCCGGGTCCATGTGGCGTACTGCGCCACTCGGAATTAAATGCAAGCCGGCTTGATTCCGGTGAAGTTTCCTGACTCATACTCAGGGACGATACGGGTCCGTAGAGATCCCGATACGTGGTACGTGAGGGTCCATGGGTACACTTGGTACACATTCTGAACAACTTCTGACTTCTGGACTTGTCTTTGAGGTTTTGTCTAAACACCTTGTTTAAGTACTTATCTTTTATGAAGCGTAATCGAGTCGAACTCGAGGCTCATCGGGTTGTAGTAACATACCCGGGCGCATTGAGTATTTGATATTCAGGTACGTTTTAAGGTTTCTGTAGAACGTTACGGGAAATGCCGGGTTTCGGTAGTTCGGTCCGTAGGCGCGTATTGGCCACCTAGGAGTCTCTTCGCGTCCTAAGAGAGTCTCCTGTAAGTCTTTAGCGTAGACTTCTAAGTACTTGGTGTCTTGTTTAGACATGTCTTTCGGTCTAGAGGTCGTACAGAATTCGCAAAATGTAGCCTTTCTGCTTCCAAACTGTACTGTGTGTATCACCGTTCCAGGTGCTCTCTAGTGGTTGGTCCACCGCTTATCCACATGGCCCTAGTCGAAGTCTGGATTTCTCCTAGGATGCATCAAGCCGGGCCCTGGCCTCTTCTTGTCGACCGCGCGACTCTAGCACTAGCCTGTTTTCTGCTCTGGTTAGTTCGTTGAGTTGCGCCGTTCGTTGGCCCATCTGTTGAGAGAGTTCTGTGCACAACCCGAAATAGTTCCCTACTAGTTGCTCTAGGCGTACTAGCTGGATGTCCTTGATTTCTGCTTGGGCTTTCAACGACCTATTTTCCTCCTTAAGATCGTCTACTTGCTTGCGAAGCGCTTCGACCTCGACGGATACGACGGAAGTGCTTCCGTGCGCTTCGTGTCCGCACTCTTTTCAGCCTTTCCTCTGGGCTTACGCTGTGCTTGGCTACCAGAGTGTTGCGAAGGACCGGACGGAAGAGGACGTTCTTCCGTGTACTCCGAATCGTCAGAGTCGCTTGGCTCTTCTTCAGACCCAGTGTCTAATAACGCCTTGACTAGGATGAGTACTTAACTGAGTAGTCAAAGTAAGTCAATGCGCACCTCGAGTTCGGGGTGAACTTGTATAATGGCGGTAGCCAAGTACGAATCCAACCAGTGTAGAGGGTCTTCAAACTGGTCTGGTCCTGCTGCATCGTCTTTCAAAATTAGACGGGCCGCGATCGTGAGCAGGCCCGGACATTTGTCTGCTTTCTGCTGTTCAAGGAGGAACAGGGAAGAGCGAGAAGCCCGTTCCGCGTCCTCTTCTCCAAAGACATATTGACAGCAGGGCTTGAGTGGAGCCAACTTGTCGAAATAGACGAGTTGGTCAGAGTTGTCCCACTCCGGGTTCCAAGGTTCTTTGTCAAGTTCGTCCATGGCACGTATACCACGGATGACTTGATTCAATACCGAGTCCAGCCAGTACCACTTGGTCGGAAAACGGCTAGGCTCATCCGCGCGGATGGAGGCAGCGGCTAGGTCAGCTGCATCCGCGAGGAATCGTAAAGACTCGTCGCTTCGCGGAGGCCATTCCTTGATAGACTCGGGACGACGGAAGGCCTCCTCGGCCTTCTCCGTCGTAAACACGTAATAGAACTCGGGAGGGATGACTTGTCCTGCCCCAGATACAACAAGGCACGGTTGATAACGGGGCTAGACGGGGGTTTTAAACTGTTCCTTGGTCCTTTCTGGGCCTGGGACACCGAGCTGGCCATGTTTCGGCTGTGATGGCGCTTTTTCCGCGGTCTTTGGGTGGTAGCTGGTGATGGGGAAAAGCAAGTTTAAAACTTCAACATTGCGTAAAACAGGTCACACGCGTTTGCCGAGATGCCGGGTGACCGGTGCCGGACTGTGCCGAGCCTCAATGTACGTACGCGTTTTGGTGGGCAGGGGCTGCCACGCCTCTTACACGTCTGAGTAGCATTGGGCCTTAGTGTTGCCCATTCCTTCTGTAAGGGACTAGAGGGGGCATGACCTTTGGTTTAACAAGTCTTAACTAGTTCTTAACTGAACGTTTAGACTTTGTTACAAGGTCAAACCAGTCTTGTACGCGGAAGGTGCTAATGAGGCCTTTCGTGTACTTGTACTAGTACAGTCACGCCGTTGTTATAGAGTCTTAGCTTTAACTGTTAAGAGTCTCTATAACAACGTCTTAAGTATGGATCCACGGATAGATTTATCCGTGTCATAAGCATAGCTTGACGTCCACTAAGCCTTTTGTCATGACCCCTACAAGTCATAGACAGCGTGGATTCTTAGTGAACAGGCATGGTAGCTATACTGCCATGTCTGTATGGTGTAGACTCTAGCTTCTACAATTTGGGTATAGTTCAACGGTAGCTTATATCTGCTTCCGTGTCCATGCGTAGTCTAAGACTACCGAGGCTTGTTGGTTGACAGACAGTTGCTTGAGCTGTCTGTTATTTTAGGTCTGGCTTACAAGACTTGACTTCTTAACAGGTTATACTAGAGCCTTTGTCAAGTTCTTATCTTCTTACAGTCACTCAACTAGAGGCGCCAATAACAGATACGGATTTTTCTATGTACAACTTTTTGAGCTGTGAAGTGTACAAGATATAAGCGACATTTTGTCGCGGCCTATTCTACACGTAGCGTCCAATACTACAGGGCTCTACTGCGTACCCGAACCACTCGCGACTTGATTCTCCAACGTCTCTAGCCTTTCCTGCAGATCAGCCACCAGGTACTCCAACTCTTCAATGCGTCCTTGGGTACCCGAACGCTGCGCAATGCCTTGGACTGGTTCGTCAGAGTCAGGCAAGTCCGTGTCTTGGTCGGACGGGAGATGTTCTTCATCATCCGTGCCCAGCGGTTCCTTCGTGCATTTGATCTTGCGTCGAAGACACTCTTCGCAACAATGCTTGCGCGCCCCCGACTTGGCATACCTGAAGATGCACTTCGTGTTCTTCTTGCTACACGGAATGCAAATTCCGTTGATCCAGCGCTGAACGGCAGTGCTGTTGTTGCCAGTGCTGATCTTGTTGGCTCGCGGCTCGTACTTGCGAGTCTTCTTGGGTTTGGGTGCGGCGTCGGATTCGTCGTCAGACGAGTCAGACGGGCTTGGCCGTGCCCTTTTGGTGCGGGGAATGACACGGCAACGGTAACTCCCTTGGTGGCGGCCTTGGGAGCAGCCTTGGGTGCAGCCTCGGCTTTACCCTTGCCTTTCGAGGGAGGCGACGGAGTAGACTCGTCTTCCGTGTCGTCTTGAGCTGGCGGCGAATACTCCTTTTCATCAGACTCTTCGTCGTCGCTCTGTTGAAGGTTCTTTTAAGTCAAATTTGACCTGAAAGCAAGACGTGTACTTACGTCTAGAGGTGCCGCTTCTACATGCAACACCTGAAGTGTTTCCAGGAACACTTGGTCCAACGCTTCAAACTTTGCTTCAACAGTATGCGCCGCTTTAAGGGCGGTGCGGGCTGCTGAGCGTCGGTCTCTGAAGTGTTTGAGGAACCTTCGGCAGTGGTCATCTGTCCACTCGCCAGGTCGCTGTTCCAATGGTAAGAGCGCCAAGTGA
>JADNRX010000378.1:0-51771 GCA_015501595.1 Hymenopellis radicata
GGCCTGACGAATTGATTAAAAGTGTACAGTAGATTAGGACAGGTCGGCATAGCCTCAACCTAATACGCGTTGTCACACTATCGTCGCCCGGGAAGCACTAGCAACTATAAGCAACAAAAGATGGAAGTACGGGCAAATACACACCACAGAGTCCGATGTGACAGCAATCCAACGCTAATAAACCGGGAGAATGGTAGGCCCGCCAACCGTGTACTCGTCTTCGACGGGCTGTTGGCAAATGTCGAGCGGGGGATATACGTCAACGAAACCGACCACGTCTTTCCTATATGAATCGTCAGAGATTAATCCATCGAGAAACTCGACGGTGGGAGCGCCGACATGTAGTCGAGTCGCCATGCTGAAACGACGAGCAGCGGCGACGTGTAGTCGACCGCTGGCCAGCCACCTTTTCCGGACTGCATCCGAGGCCAAGATGGTGGAGGGCGGGATCCCGCTAGCGTTTGGCATTGTTTGGCTCCACTCTGGCAAGTCGGCACTGACCACTTTAGGACTGCTTTTCTTGTCACTTGACTTGCACTCGACTTCAAGTCGGCGACTTGGCTCTACTGATCGACTTCAAGTCGCAGTAACATCGACACAAACAGGGCCGTCTGCAGGACGATAGCACGACATTGTGGTCCCCTTGGAGCTCGTTACTGGTCGACTTTTAGGTCGCAGTGTCTATCCGACTTTTCAGGTTGTGTCCACCGTCCAACTTCACGTCGACACACCTTCTGGTTGTCTTTATTTCTCCTCCTAGGATCTAGGGCTCAAGTCATGTCGCCTTCTGGGCGTGGACCAAGTAGGTAATATCTCGCAGTAATGTTCATCGACTAAATCATTATCTTTGAAGACAAGGTCGGCAAGCGCTACAAAGACCTCAGGCTCTTCGTGGCATGCCCAAATATGGATTTCATTGTCCTTCCGCCTTTCGGGACGCGTACCATTCGCGTGTACTCCAACTTTACATTCGGACCTGACGATCCCTTGAGTACGCCCCTCCACTATGCTGTCGGTCACGTCGCTTTAATAGCATCTACAGATTGCCTATAGTCAGTAACTCTGGTCGGTGGATTTTCTCCGTCATGCCGTCTGACTAGCCTTCTTGATCACGACAATTATACGCTGGGTCTTGTTAAGAAGGAATGGTGTCAAATTGTGGAGTGTGAAATCAACACACTGTGATCCTTGACGAGCTCGAATACAGGCTGGCGTCTCACTACGTCTGGTGTTTTGTAACATGGTTCGAAAGGGCGCCCGTACTACCACACGGACTATGAAAACAGCTTCCCAATTTTTTTTTAGAATTATTAGATCAACGTTGTACTACCAGAATGCCACATTCAATGTACACTTTTCCACTGAATTATTTAGACCGTCTGGAATTTATTCGTTGTGCAATCTTCAATTGAAACAAAATTGAAAGGACGTTCTGCCGCGCAGCCGAAGCACGTGGCTTGAGCCAAATTGGGCTCCCCTTCCAACCCCTACCTTGTCACTCGACTACAAGTTGCTCTACGGTTACATGCCGAGTGCAAGCTCTGCGACTTCAAGTCGAGAGCTATTGGAGCCATCGACTACACGTCGGGATTCTGCTCTGCGACAATAAGCCGAGAGTGCTGCCCGACTACAAGTCGCAGTCGCCATGCATCCTGCGATTCCCCACTCAAGAACAATGCGCCATCAACCTGGCTTTCGCGACGGCCACGCATTTTCTTTACCACGCCAACGTAAGTTTTTGACTTGAACTCAGGAACGGTACTAATGGGAATCGTAGGACGTACATCCGAGTTCTATTGGAAGCGCTCACACCCTCTTGGAGGCCGTAATGGACTTGACGGGCGGTAAAAGTGTGATCTTTGCTGCTTTTAATGATATAGATGCTAATCTTTTCAGGTACACACTACCTTGCACACACTTTGGCCCGAAGGCGAGCCTAGGACATAGACAACGCGGCGGATGGCTGTAGTCGCACGTCGGCGTATGGCTGTAGTCGCACGTCGGCGTATGGTTGATGTCCTTCTGTCTATCTGAGCCAAATTCTACATTGGAAATGTGGTCTACGACAGCGCATACTATGTAATAGTGAGTCGCGATATTGTGGGATACCTTCCGTGACTTGCGTCGTAGATCATCGAGCCGCCGACGTACAGCGGAACGCCGCCCATCGGTGCCGAGGCTTCGTAGCTAATATACACAGAGGTCGCAAGAAACGGGCAATTGATCGTGGAGAGCGGACAATGGGATCATCGTCCAAAAGGCCATTTGATCACGTGGTGGAGAGCGCGACAGGACGTTTCTCCTCTCACCACCACTACCTTCATGCCACTTACACGATCGATCAGTCACCTCACAAGAATGATTTCCTACGGTAATGTGTCTATATACTGGGTGGCATTTTCCATCTAAACAACTCTCAGTCATCAAACATTACGTTCTCCAGCTCCCCTGGACAATCTTCATATTTTGCGCACATTACGTTCTCCTGCTCCCCTGGAAAATCTTTATATTTTGCGCCCACATGCAACTGCGCGAATGGGGGTGGCTGATTGTCCTTGGTCTTTTCATCATGATCATGGGGGCTTTCTGCGTCTTCATCGTTTACACCCGCATGCAACTGCGCGAATGGAAGAGGCAGATTATGCTTGGTCTTTCCATCACGGGGGTTTTCTTCATATTGCTCTACGCGCCCTCCGAGGCTCCGATTTGCAAGCTTGGCCTCATCAAAGGGAACGATTTCTTTGAGCTCTGCTCTACGCAAACCTTCCCGTTAACGGCGCGTCGAACTGATCCACTGGAAAGGCGGGAAGGTTGGGGAGTATCCCAGCTTGCTGAAATGGTCGTTGTCGCACACAACAACATCACTCTATCCAAATTCGAGTTGACCATGCTGGAGTTCATCCCTTTTGCCACTAAGGCTGGGGAAGAGATGTTGACTCAGACGCGACTGCTTGAGGACGAGAGCTTCGATGCACTGATACTCGTGAACAAGTTTGTCAAAACCATGTGCGATGACCTGGACTTGTGAGTGGCTACTTTCTTTTATTGAGAAGATTCTCATACTCTCCGCAGTCTTCTCATTTCATATTACGATGTCGATATCGATAATATTGTCTTCTCTGCCGAGTTGACAGTGTCAGATGCAGGCTTAATGATGGGCTCTTCACTTGCCAACGCCATGAACCTGGGAAACGTGACTCTAAAACAACTGGAGTTCACGATCGCTCTGCTCAATACCACGTACTCCGGTCTCTGTATGGAGCTTGGCTGGAGGGCCAGCGGTTACTTTCCCTGGCGATGGTGGTATCCTCGCGCACGAGAGCATCAGAGTGCCCTACTCAACGTACAGTTGCGTTTCTCCGACGCTCTTTTTGACCTAAAGAAGGCGGTCACCGGCTTGAATTCGCTACTTACTGATATGCAGCTTCTGGAGAGAAGCAGTGAACGAACCGACGTGACCAAAGTCGCTCTCGCGAAGCGGAACGTGCTGAAGCTCGTGGGTACTAGGCTTTCAAGCCTGTTGAGGACCGAAGGCGAAGTAGACATAATCGCTATGGCAGGGGCAGCGTTGGTTGGATCTAGACGGCCTCAAGTGGCTGGTTCTAGTCAGCCACAAGAAGTAGCTGTTGTCGAGAAGGCAGCTATACGTAGTTAGGTAGTTTATGAAATACGACATGTGCTCTTCGCACAAAGTATCACCATTGAACCAGTTTTCATTGCGCCTGGGAAGTAAAATTTGTATGCTTGCTGGTCTCCTTGAGACTGCGCCTCTCTCCGTCAAGGCGGTCGTCACCGGTGCTATTGGTAGCACTGCTGAAGTATGTGTATCTCAGAAATCTCATACATTAGTCGCTCATTGTCGCTATTAGCAAAATCGAAGCTCCAGAGTCTCGGTCTTGGCTCCGTTATGCTGGAATGTCTCATGCCCATCACGGAACCGGAAGATGTCGAGGAACTCACGCCACCCCGACACACTCCCTCGCATAACAGGCATGCTCGGCGACGGGCACGGGCCACTGGGACAACGCGACTGTGACTATCACTGGGTATAATATCAAAATCCTGAAAGCGAGAGAAAGATCAGTTCAAGGAGAAGAAGGAAAGCAATCATCAACGGACTGTGTGTATGCGCGAGTGCTTGCTAGAACACCATTGGTGTCTCCGCTTTCATTTCCAGCCATCCCATTCACATTTCCCGAAGTAGAGTTCCCGCAGTAGTCTCGAGCCTCCGCTGTCCGTGGCGGCCGTCGAATTTCCACCGTTCTCGGTCGTCGTAGACTCGGAGTTCCAACTACCTTCTCCCTCAACACTCGAATAATAGGTATGGCTTCTTGCATCGGCCTGCTAAGCAATGCTGATGTAACATCTAGGTAATCTCGTACGAGTCGAAAAGATCGGGGAAGGCCGATATGGTGTGCTGTACAACACGCGCGACGAAATAACGAATACGATAGTGGCAATGAAGAAGATACGATTGGAGTACGAGGACAAGGGTGTACCGAGCACGGCTATATGGAAGATCAGTTTGTTGAAAGAGTTGGGGAGAGCCAACTCTCTTCACATCTAATCATTGTGTTTTGAAGCGTAAAT
Organism: Hymenopellis radicata; assembly: GCA_015501595.1. Lineage (NCBI taxonomy): Eukaryota > Fungi > Basidiomycota > Agaricomycetes > Agaricales > Physalacriaceae > Hymenopellis > Hymenopellis radicata. Next base: position 4,591 of record JADNRX010000378.1, read on the forward strand.
GTCAGGCCCTTGGACATCGTCTACGTAGAGAGTACTTGGACATGAACCTGAAGAAATACATCCACGGGGCGAACTTGGGGCGAACTAGAATACGCCTATCATGATGAGCATGACCAAGGTACGTTCTTTAATATACATCTGTTACTCCGCTGTGTTAACACCTTACGGCGCTTCAACCACGACATGATCCTCGGTCTGCCACACACGCCGCATCCTCCACCGCGACCTGAAGCCACAGAACCTCCTGATCAACTGACACAATAACCTTAAACTCGCAGCAAGAGCTTTCGGTGTTCCCATGCGTTAGTAGACACGTTGGAATCAAGTAGTGCCCCAGAATGTTCATCATGTCGATAGCACGGAGAATCACACTGATATATTACGCTGGCTACACATTGTGAAACCAAGTCAAGTCCTTTGACCTACCTAGAAAGCTGCTAGATCAAGAACTCAAATACCAGTGTAATTCTGTTCGGTGCGGAGAAGCCGATGAACTCAGGCTGCGATGTGTTCATTACTTAGGCACATCCACAAAAAGTGAAAGTAATTTCTTCTGAGTCTCACTGAGTCACTCGCATAAGACGGTGTGGTAACGGCAGAGGTAGTGGGCTTTGCCGTGCGACTCGCGTCATTTACGTGTCGCCCTCCCAGCAGTCACATCCGATTAAGCCAGGAGCCGTCTGTTCAAAGAAAGTAAGGCGCCTCCCGACGTGGGCGCGAGGAAGCGTAGCGTTGATCACCGGCGCCAAGAAAAAGACGATGAGCGTGACGTTTGCTGTCACCATCGGCACTTAGAAGAAGAAGAGTGATAAGACGACTAAACGGTAAGTAGGCTCGCTGGATCAGTGGGTGTGCAGCAATTTGAATATGGTCCGGTACGTATTGGCTTGGCTTGGCCGGACATGTTACGTAAGTAACTTGCTTTCGGTTCATCGTGTCTTGTCGATTCCAACATTGACAATATCATGGGGCCTCGGTCGAAATCTATGCCTCCATACTTGCATGGAAGTTCTGCGTAGTCAGTCGAGACAGTTTATAGCTGTCTGTATAACTGATTATCTGCAGCTATCACAATGATACCGCCGAGGCATTTGAGGACCGCGAGGAGCGCTACTTGACCTATGTCAGTACTCGCTATCCGTTGAATGTTCCTTCAATTCAACAACAGTAGGTGTTTCTGCTTCGGAGCGCGAAGGAACTTGCTTATACATTTCAGGGTTCCTCCTGCAGTGCGAGCTGCTGACTGCCTGCGAATTATTCAAGACGTTGGTCGCGCCGTCCGAGTTCTCGCTCCCAGCGGGCTAGTCCACTTTGCGACAACGCAGGTTGACAGGGCCCTGGATTGTCCTTCCATTGCCGTCAACCTCCTTCGCCACATATCCATGCACACGAAATTTCTTTATGACACCGCGACATCGGCCTCTGACGCCATGCGAGAAGCCGATCCGCACTGCAGCGAGCTTGACAAAGCACGCGTACCACTGGCCCGATGTCTGCTCCTAAAAATGATCTTTGATGACATCTTCGACAAGTGTGGGGATGATTCATTTTTCCATTTACGCCTCGCTCGTGCAAGGCAACGCCAAGCCCTACTTTACCAAGTAGGACGCAATATTCTCCTTGCAGCTGTCGACTTTCACTAAACATTTGCTTCTCCACTACTACTTACGACTGTTTTCTTCCGTCTCTTTAGTTTGCACTATGCTGTCATCGCTTTCATTTGTTATCTATAGCTATTCATCTCCGTTACCCCACATGAATGCTTAGCTTTCTGTTTTAAGACTGTGCCGAAAAATGTGCGCGCTAGTCCCTGACACACGACCGAAACCTGTCTAACTGTTTTACTGATCATTCGCGACTACGCAAGTTTTTATGTACCGTCCCACATAGCATACATCTCCGAGAGGTCCACCCGTCCCGACGAAACTTTGTCTCCTCTAAAATTTAAAATTCAATACTAACTACCATACAATGGCCCACACTGCTCCGCAGATTGCAACACTGGAGGGGAATTCGTCGGTATTCACTCCGCGCGAGTGTGTGCAAGTACGTACCACAATGCGAAAACACAGACTGCTATAAAACTTGCCCGCTGGCGGCATAGAACAGATTCCCAAACTATGGCTTCGGGTCCTCTGACGGTCACGAATACGTACACGATTTTCCAAAACTCGACCCGCCTTCCAACCTTGAAGTATTGTCAGTCGGTTAAAAGTTAAACAATCAGGAGATGCTCACCGACACTGCCATGAGAGGGCTCTGAGGATGGTTCGGGCTGGAATGTCGCATCTCTTGGACGGCAAGTTCACTGAACGTGACGTCCCACACCACAACCTTGTGGGAACTTGCGAGCAAAACCAACTTGTCGTCGTGCATAAACGAGGCCCGAAATTCTCTGTCGATGTCTTCGGGAGTTGGAAATGTATAGGTGGATTCGTGCCCCGTTTTAGCGTTAGTATAGGTAAAAACACAGTCAACGTCCGTTTGAGTGGCAGAGACGCGGTGACAGCCATTCCAGGATAGACAGACTCTGTGAAAGGATTGTCAGCTTGCTTGGACGGTATCCGTAAAGTGATTCTCATACAGGCGGTGTCCGGGTTTCAGCTGTAAGAATTCAGCCCATCGCAGGCCGTCGCTGGACATATTCCACTCTCTATGAAGTGGTGAGAAAATAAGATAAGAAGCGGAAGACAGTCTTACACTATGCGGCTAGGGCTGGCAATGTATAGCGACTTCAAGGTACGCGGCGCCCATGAAAGGACTGGGTTGTCGACCTTTAGATTCGTGTGTCGTTCATAGGATAGGGAAAGCGACCGCGACAAATGCCATAATTGAACGGTATCTTGGGTAGCCACGACCAAACGCGACTTGTTGGAATCTGCGAGGAATGACTGGATGCGAGTGCCAGAGGCACGGACGCCGAATGAGTGTCCAAGAACGTGCGTCTGAATAGGATTGTGATCAGATTGCGATAGACGATGAGGGATGCTACAGTTTACCTGACCAATAGCGATTTCAGTAATTACGACGGTGCCGTCGACATGGCCTGCCACGAAAACAGCATCCGTGAGCCACATGAGGGCCGTCACGTCAGAATGTCCGTCTTGTATATACACAGAACGACTTGAATCTTGGTCGGAGCTCCCGTCTTCTTGGTGCCCCAGGAAGCGCAAGAGACTTCTTGGATGGCCTGGCGCAGCCACCGGATTGATAGAGATGCGCGGTCCTTTCGAGAGGGCAAGAAGACGAGACGAAGGAGAGAGAGAGGCCAATGAAATAGGTACCGGAGCGAGAAGGTGCTTCGCAGTTGCATACAGTATTTCATCTATTTGGTGGCTCATGATGGTTTGGTGACAGAAACAAAGCTGTCCAGCTGAAAGGATACGGGCCGCATAAGCGCTCGGACCAGCTCTGGGTCAAGTGTAAAGCCGATCTCTTCCTTTCTGTAAAAAAGGCAAAGTCAGCAATGACACAAAGCAGAGCGTAAATAAGCGAAAGAGGGACACCGCCGCGTCTGTTCCACGATTCCAAGTTCGGGTCTGCAGCCAAAGATAAAAGACACGCCCGAGAAATGATAATCCAAAGCATGGAAGAGCAGCTTACTATGGCGTCTACAGCAGCAAGCTGAACACTGACAGGGAAGACTGTATCCGACTGCCGATCTCGACGGTGAGAGCGCCGACATATGTAGTCAAGTCGCGACGGACAGTGGCGACTTGAAGTCGACCACTGGTCAGCCATCCCTTGCCGGACTGAATCCGAGGTCAAGGGTGGTGGTAACACAGACAGAGAGGGCGGAATAAGCGCATCAAGCGCCAAACGATGTTGACGTTATTTGGTCTGTTCGGCAAGCCGGCATTGCCCACTTTAGGACGCAAGTCCCCCTTGCTTCTTTACCATTGTCACTCGACTTCAAGTTGGCGACTTGGATCTACTGCCCGACTACAAGTCGCAGTGACACCGAAAAACACTGGTCGACTTTTACGTTGCAGTGCGATCCGATTTCGTCTTCCAATTATGGTTTCCTCGGAGGCTGGGCGTGTACCAAGTAAGTTGTATCTTCCATTAACGGACATTGACTCAATCTTTTATAGTTCTCAGCTTTGAAGGCAACGTCGGCAAGCGCTACAAAGATCTAAAGCTTTTCGTTACGTCCCCCAATATGGATTTCATTGCCCCTCCCCCGTTCGGGACGCGTACCGTTCGCATGTACTCTGACTTTACATTCGGCCTTGACGATCCCCTGAATACTCCCCAAATATTCGAATTCACTATCGGCCACCTCGCCTTGATACCATCTTCTGATTCCCTTCAATCCGTCAATAACTCTGGCCGCTGGATTCTCTCCATCATGCCGTCTGACGAGCAATTCGTCCTTCTTGGTCACGACAACCCATCAAATACGCTGGGTCTTGTCAAGAAGGAATTGTGCCAAATTATGGAGGGTGAAATCAAGGAGCTGCGAAGGAAGGTTAGCACGTTGCGCGCGGAGGAGTTTACGAAGAACATTGAGAACGGAGTGCGGGACGACAAGGTCATTGCTACGCACCTTGGTCGGCTCAAGTATTATGCCGGGCGCATCGCAAATCCAATGACCCGCGACGAAGCGTTCATGCTTTGGCGCCTAGCTCAGCGTACTTGCTTGGAGCTGGATGCTCGCATTGCGTGGGTCAGCGAGGCACGGGAACAGTTCATGTCTCCTGCTGCAAAACACTCTCCTCTCCGGAACGTTATTGGAGCATATGTCAAAAACCTTCTCGATGCTGAGAACTTGGTTAGGGCTGGGATACCTTGTTGGCTTGTTCGCCCCATAGACGGAGCAGATGCGCTTCGTGTTGACCGGTGGATCGAGGAACCTCTCACAACCCGCGAGTACACGGACGCTGCTGTCCCGCACCCAATCATTTTCACTGGGCACCCTTACAATCTCGAGAGGTACAGCGCCATGGCCAAATTCGCACACGACATGGCCTCACCGGGCAGCAATTGGGGAGTAGTGGATGCACTACCAGCTCCTCAACTTGATTCGCAGCAGCTGTCTAAGCAGGGCGCTTCGGGAAGTGGCGGGCCTGCCAGAAACATTCGTTCATCCGCCGAGTCGAGACACAAACCCTGTGAGTATTGATATTGATTATTAGTCGTGTCTAATTGCCTTGGTAGATTCTTCGCGCTCCTCTCAAAAAAACAAGCAAGGCAATCAGTCCCGCGACAAGTTCCGCGACATCGACTCGCCTCTCGTGCCACGATCTCTTCCAGAATGGATGCGAGCCTCGCGCGACATCGGCAAGGACTTTGACCAGAACACGAGGTCTAATCCTAAAGTCAATCGCGGCTACGCCTTGCCTGATCCTGGCTTTATCGCGGCCATGGCAACTCCGGCCCTTCGTGACGCTTATATCGTTGTATACCTCAAGTTGCGACACGCACTTCATTACCGCCTCACTTCTCCCATGTTCGAACCGCTCAACCCAACGTCGTGGCGCGATTTACTCGGAATCGAGAGCTTCCAGAATAAGCCCAATTCATATCCCGCGAAGCGGAGGAATGACGTGCAAACGAAGCTGATGGACTGTATAAAGGCCGGGAAGCTAGAGGTACCCTTTTTACTGCTTACTTTTCCATTAACTAACCTTTGAATAGGGCACCATCGATCTTGCTAAGATGGGGACGGCACCGGTCTTGTGGCGAGATCAACCTCTACCCAACCCACTACCGGAGAATGTCATTTCGGAGATCTTTTGGGAATTATTCGAAATCAACTTTCGATACGAGCTCGTAGCCCTTGATCGACTCTGCTACCAATTTAAACCCGCCAACTTTGAGCAAACAAGTCAGCCATTTGACGAGTTGGATGCCTCAAGTACAAGGATGGACTTCTGACCACGCTCGCGACTCGACGGACGGGGCGACGCAGCGAGATCCGCATTCTCGGTTGCATCCCTCATTTCAATGGACGTCTCATTCCCGAAGGTCCTGATGTTGGACGTGCTGGCTTCGCCTCATCCGATACCGAGGAACGTCGGGGTGCATTGTTGGGTCTATTCCGCATCATGCGAGGTTGGACAAAGATGGGTGAGATGACCGCCGGAACCATTCAACGTGTCTCTGCATTGGAATCCTCCACAGACATCAGCACCATGGTCCTTGACGAGCTGGAGTACAGGCTGGTGTCCCACTACGTCTGGTGTTTTGTAACATGGTTCAAACGGGCGCCTGTATTACCACACGGACTATGAAGAATCCAATTTTTCTTAAATTTTTTTTTGTAATTACAAGCAGATTTTGTATCCTCATATTCCTACATTTAATGTACACATTTCCACTGCATTACTTAGACCGTCTGGAATTTATTCGATGTGCAATCTTCAATTGAAACAAAATTGAACGGTCGTTTGCAAGACTTTCTGCCGCGCAGCCGAAGCACGTGGCTTGAGGCAAATTGGTCTCCTTCCGACCTTGTCACTCGACTACAAGGACGGTTGCTCTACGGTTACATACCGACTGCAAGCTCTGCGACTTCAAGTCGAGAGCTATTGGAGCCATCGACTACACGTGGGGATTCCGCTCTGCGACGCAGTGCCCGGAATCGCCTTGTTGAGAACCACATCGCCGCGCAAGAAAAATGCCAAACTACTGCTGAATCAAGATCGGTGAGTTGGTTTTCCAGAATCTGCTACAAACCAACATATATGTTCCAGAAAAGGTTCTTAGTGAAGACTCGTTCCGAAGGGCTTGTCCTACCGAACGAAATGGGAAAACAGTGCGGAGTTAACGTATTGACTTATTGAGGTGTTTACCACAGCTGATTTTACTTGTAGACAGGAACCTGAGTCGTCTTTTCGTACTCGGGAGGCCAAGGCACATCTTGAAGAAGCCAATATCCCGAAATCGTACCAGGCTAGCCCTGGCTTCATTGGTGCGCACTAGTTCATATCAATTTCCTTCCAGCAAACGAGACCAAGAAACAGGCCTCTCCAACCCCAGAGACCTCACCCGCCCCAGAAATTGGTCCCGTCCCAGAAACCGATTCCGCCCCAGAGATCCGTTACCAGCCACCTTCGCTGCCAAGCCCTCAACCTCGGAACTACGTAAGGGATTGGTCTCGGATGGGCTTCAAGGTCTTCGTATGACCTTTCGGCATTCAGTAGGCTGTGATGGGAGGACCTTTCCGTTGATTGTAACATTCATTGTTCACGGTTTCCGTCCCTTTGCGTACTACGCATGAACCAACACCTTTGTGTCGTGCAGGAATTCGCTTTAAAGGCTGGTGAAAACATTGGGAACTCTCCCTACCCAACAACTGGCATACGATGCCCGCTCTGCGTAAGAGAAAACGATGTGTGGTTAACGACGATGCCGAATACCTTCCTCCATGTGTCAAGAAACAACGACGGATCCGACGAATCAGATCACTACAGGGTATCATGGAACTTCCTCTAGAAATCGTCTGCCTTGTACGTTCTACAGTTTCGGGTGTTCAGATCCGGACGCTCATATCGACTAGATTTTTAGCTATCTTCCCGGGTCTGATATCCTGAATTTGGCCATGTCTTCGAGGGCGATCCGTCGGGTGGTGAACGCGGGTCGACTATGGGAACAAGGTATCTCGAACACGACGCCAGATCTCCCACCGCGGCTCGACGGTCTTACTCCTGCACGTTACGTCTGGCTCATGTTCGGCAAGCACTGCCAGGTACATATCCACTTTTCCAACTACGTCGTACTGAAGAATTACAGGACTGTGGAAACCGGACAAGACTCTGTCAAGTTGTGCTTCACTGGCGTTTCTGTTACAAGTGTGTCCGAAAGCATCGATACCTTTCTACCGCCACTCCTGAAGAGGACCTCATATTGAGATGGCAGAAGGCCAGGGTTTCGGCATACAACCGTGAGCTGGAAAACGTCAGAAAGCAGCGATTTAGAAGGCACGTATGATCCTCGAACTTCGCCCCATAATGTTGATCCATTCTCCAGTATCAAGAACCGATTGTACGATTTGGGGTATCGCAGGCACATTTCTGAGATCCCTTATCTGATTCTTGCCGATTACCACTATTGTTCTATTCCTAGACCTCTCACGGAAAGAAGTGTGTTTTGCATGCACTACCCTTTTCCCTTTTACTCACGCATTTACTTGTACAGGCTGGAACTTCATCAAACCATTTGTGATTGCATTCGTTGAATATCAAGCCTCATTTTGGGCTACTCTGCAACCATTTTAAGATATTTCCCGTTGCTGATACCGTACGATACACTTGCGAAGTAAACCATCCTGTAAAATCTGCTGGCTAGTTTCAGGGATGTTCATTGTACTCAGAGACCTGAAATATTTAATTCCATTCTTTGCCATGTTGGACACCTCTTTATCGAACCTTCAGCGACAGTAACTGTATCTGAGAGTATGATAAGGTGCGAGTTAGAGAGAGATCTACGACGTCCTGTAGACGATGTTTAGAAAGGCGTTACTGCGACTTGAAGTCGGGCAGTACGTGTAAGCCGCCGACTTGTAAGTAGTCGAGCGACGACAAATAATCTTGAAAGTTGAATACACAATGCCGGTCTCCCGCCGACAAGAGTGCAGCCAAACACCAACATCATAAGCGCGCTTATTCCGACCTTGACATCGGACCGAAAGGATGACTGACCAGTGATTGACTGCATGTTACCACTGCAAGACTTCAACACGACTATAAGGCGGTTCTTCGCGGCGCGCTCCTCCCACCACCATTTCGTCACTCGACTATAAGTCGGGACGGTTACTCTATGGTTACAAGCCGATGGCTAGGAGGAGAGAAGCTCTGCGACTGCAAGTCGAGAGCCGCCAATTTAGCCGCTCTATAATACACCCCTCAAGCTGTCATCCTCTAGGCTCTACAGCAGCACTCGTCACCCTCCTTAGAATCCCTAGGAATTGCCCGATCCTACATCTCGCTCGATTCGTTGGTAGTTACATCCTCGTCAAAATCTATACCGTTATTGATTGATAAACTGGGTAGAACCTGAGGCTTAAACCCGATTCAAGTAAACCGTCTGGATATTCTCGCTCGCTATCCATTATTATCTTCCACGTCTTCCCCTCGACCATATCATGATCCTGATTGTTGTCCCCTTGACGTAGGCTTGAGATGGCTCTCCTATATGGAGAGGCGGAGAGGGTGCGACGGTGGTATCTTAGTGGGCCCGATGATGACGTCGACGAGTCTACAACGGATATCTACAGCGGTAAGCCACGACCCTCTCGAAACTGGCAAGCATCTGATTGTCGAATTGAAGACACGGCTTATTACGCCTCTTCTTATCCACCACATTTGAGCATTCAAGGACGAAGGCCGCCACATCCGAAAGCACGCCGCACTGGACGCCTTCCCCTTCCGTGGTTAAGTCCGATTCCGGAGTCACGGTCCGCGACGGTTTAAGCTTGTCTACCGATAGTACGGTTGCCTCTACAGAGTCGTCACCGCCAAACCTGCGGTTAAGCACCCCGACACGTCCGACCTTCGGGCTAGCGAATTGCAGAGCATTTGCCTGGATTGCGCCAGTGTATTTCATTCACCATATAATAATGTGGAAGCTTTCCCAGGGTGGGTTCGGTGACCGAGCGTGCCCGTCAATTCACAAAGCGCGCATTGTCTCAATTTGCTGAATGGGAGTGCGATCAGGTGACCCGGCTTTTATCATGACGGAGCCACTCTATCTTTTCCCATCATTCTACCAACATGGTGTCCGTACATCCTCGTCGCTCCAACCGCATTACCGTTGCGAAGACGAAAGAGGACGCCAAGCTCTCTCAGCCAAAAGTGATTGTCACGCCGAAGGTGAAAGTAGCTCCAGCGAAAAGCCGCCAGAGAGCCACTTCCTCAGACAGAGACGAAAAGGACGAACCTCGCAGGAAACCCCGGAAACGTGCCAAGATCAGTGCTGCGGTCGAGTCATCAAGTCAAGCTGCACCAACTCGAAATGGACGAGGAAGGCTAAGACAGTTTGCTGAGGCTCCCGTCGACGTTCTCTTTGTGGTACGTGTCTATAGACGTTCAGCCAAGCGTGTTTCTCAATTGAGTCTTGCTCCAGATCTTTTCTCACTTGGAGCCTCTAGACCTCTTGCGGATGAGCCGCACTACAAAAGCGCTACGCTCGCTGCTCATGGACAAATCGTCTAGAACTGTCTGGAAGAGCGCCTTTCTGGCAATGGGGGGTCTTCCCCCGATAATTGAGGGCCTCAGCGAACCGCAGTACGCCAACTTGCTGTTCGACAGTCATTGCCACGTACGTGTATTTATTGGATAGATGTTCATGTCCTTAGTTATTTATTAGGGCTGCGGGAAACCAGCAACTAGACATATCCAGTGGGGAATACGGATGAGGTTGTGCGTGGAATGCCTGGATAAAGGAACCATGTACGAGCAGCTATCTTTGTTCAAAGAACCATTTCTTATTCCATGAAGTATGGCGACCGCGGGGGCATTTCGTCGACGGACTGGAGACCCCCACAAAGTTTAGGATTTGCTCACTGTTGTTCCGCGTTTCGAGCATGGTTGTGTCTCAGAATCCGTAGTTATCCTATACTTTCATCGGGCCTCTTACGATAGGCTGGGGCAGGAGAGTGCTGAACTCCAGCGTGGAACGCCAGAGTATGCAGCATGGCTTTCCGAGCGGCAAGAGGAGCACGAGGCGCTTGTTGAGGTGAGCCTTATTCAGTGCATAAGGGACGAACATATGCTCAACTCCTTTTGAAGTCCTGCAAGCTGTACGAGTCCTGGGCCGCCTCTAGGGCCGAAGCTCGCGTAGCACAGCTTGCCTCTCTTCGCGAACAAAGACTTCAAAGGTGCCGTACATGCATGCATGCTACATATGTCACAGAGGTTGACCAAGCCAACAGTATCATTGCTCGCCTGAAGGCAGATGGCTGGGAAGAAGAATTAGATCACCCTTCCGCTCATAGGACTCTGGAATACCACCCGGCGGCCAAGCAGCCTAAAGAGCTGACCGACCGAAGTAAGTTTTCTGCAATCGTATTTCTCTGACGCTGATCTTACTCGTTTTAGTTTGGGAGGCCATCAAACCCACTTTCACAGTAATCATGTCGAATCTCCGCGCGGCCATACTCGGGCAAAAGATACAAGACGCCGTCGCTGGGAGACTACGGCTTCTAGAAAGGCTGGGAGATTGTCTCCTCTCGAAATTGCCAGAAACGGTGCCCAATCCCCCAGCCTCCGCGCTTTGCACCTACCAGCCTTTTCTGGACATTATCCAAAATACGCCGCATGACGAAGACATCACCGCCAAGCTCGAGGAAGCACTTGAGACTGTGCCCGCCATCTGTGACGAATGGAGACAAGAACACGAGACTCGCTTGAAAGCGATACTCACGAAGACGGGGCGGCGCGATGACCTCTCATTGGTCGTCAACGCTTTTACTTGCGCCGACTGCTGCAGGCGCTCCTTGTCCGTGGTCCTTCATTATCCACACTTCGCCTCACACCGCTGCTTCTATTCTACCGCTCGCGTTGGTGGCACCAATGTTTGGATTTGGAACGGCAAGGGCACTACAGCGGTAAATCAGGATGTCTATGCCAGATGCAAAGACTTTGTGAGGATGTGTGGATTGGACCCAGATACGGCGACTGCTGAGGATATGGACGGTGTTGATATGTTCTTCCAATGCGAGGAATGTGACTCCAGACGGATATCCCCACCTGGGACAAGATTGTTCGGTCTCATGCGTTGGCGTACAGCTATGGTTAGTCTTCGCGTACCTTTCTGGTTAATGTATGTCTTATCTGTCTCTCATAGAATCATCAACATCTTGGGATGATGTCTCGCGTTGAAGACGCTGATCTTATCACCTCAGGACGTCGTCAGGAAAACCGCTTGTTGGAGAAAGATTTGTTGTCGAAGCCTGCTGGGCACGCGGAGTTTTCTCAGGCGTTTGTTTGTGTGCACTGTGATATGCCGGAAGCGTCTAGGACTGCTCGTGCTCGGCATCTTCAAGATGTGTGAGTCCTTCTCTCCTATCGCACGGCATGGCATATTGACTGACGTCTTTGTAGGCATGGGATAGAGGGCGAGGTCAAGATTGCGGATCATTATCGGCGAAGCTTGAAGGATAAACACGTGAACAAGTTAGTGGTCGGCGCCAGGAGGATGATTTAAAAGCGCGCCACACGGATGAAATTTTTTCTAATTTTTTTTTTTTGTAATTACAAAGAGATTGCTGTATCATCCAATTCCTACATTTAATGTACACATTTCCACTGAATTAATTAGACCGTCTGAAATTTATTCGTTGTGCAATCTTCAATTGAAACAAAATGGAAAGGACGTTCTGCCGCGCAGCCGAAGCACGTGGCTTGAGCCAAATTAGGCTTTTTTGCGCTCCTCCCACCACCACCCCGTCACTCGACTACAAGTCGGGACAGTTGCTCTGCGACTACAAGTCGAGATAGCTGCCCGACTTCACGTCGCAGCTAATGAAATGCATTTCCTGCAATGCCCAGCTCAAGTCTGACGATCTTGTCAGTGTCAACGCTCACAACCGAGTGTGCAAGAAATACACTGAACATCCCACAGGAGGCTCTTTCAAGCTGCAGAGGAAAAGTCTCCTTGCCTCGGTTTTAGAGTCGAAAGCATCTAGAACTTTCCAGGGAGGACTTGCGAAGGCCAGGAACACGGCGAAGACATTGGGCAAAAGAACAGCCAAACGGCCAGCAGATGTATGTCTTTTTTGCTTATATTTTGCTTGATCTAAACTAAACTGTTCTTAGGATGTATCCATGCGAACCGCTCCATCAATGCAAGCAGATTATGATTCTGGAATGGCCATGGATGTGGCTGCGGCTGCCCCAGCAGACTTGGACTATGGAGTCGGGCCTGTCGACGTGATCTGGTCGAGCGGGCGCGCAAGCAGATCTTTGACAAGGGCAAACCAGTCAAGAGCAGGATCATCGACAAACTACTTAAAGGGAACATCTGGCGTACCAACACGCGTAAGTGTCGAGATTTTGCTCCCTGAGCAGTACTGATGATATATCAGAATGCTTTTTCTGAATTTCTCCAGGAGGTCGACCCATACGCGGATTATTTTCAGCTCTTTGTCTCTGGCGTCCTCCATGAATGGGAGATTTGCCCTTAGCTAGCACTCTCACTCATATCATCCGGATCTTACATACTCTTCCCCTCGACAAGCTAGTAGCGTTAAAATGGGCGTTTCCGAGAAGTACTAACCTTTGGGCGTTTTACCATTCGAATGTGCCGCACTCCCACGCAAAGAGTCGTCTTCACTCTCATTCCAGCCTCCATCAATTTGATGTGGTTACTCGTCGTCTTACGGATAGCCTCCGTGTTCATGTATGTCGGGGCTAGTTTCTCGACGTTGTACGGAAACACCCCTGTATGGCGTCTTCCATCATCCGACATCAGGACGAGCCCAGAACGGTAGCTTCAGAGTTACGTGGCGCCACACTTGGCACCGCATGACGTACGTTCTTCTTCTTCGGCTTGAATCCGACTGAACATCCGCTTATTCCGTATTAGATGTTACGCGGAAGATGCGGACATAAATGGCAGTGTCGGTCGATTACAGAAACTAGGCGAAAGCCTTGACCACCGGTCAGTTAATGAGGAGCGTTCGACGACCTTGTCTTGATTCACTTGTAGGAATCGGTCACATCAACACTCACGACGACGCCCGCTTCGGCTTATCGCGAAGACAGGTGGACGAAGAAGACAGGGCTTGCTTTCGATCCTTTTGAATCAGCGAAGCGACTCACACACCGTGTTATCACATGTCCTAAATGCTCAACACAGTCTTCCGTTGGTGTGTATCCTGCTGTTGATACCACAATCGTTTATACTCACGAGTTGGTCGATTTAGCGCTCCTCGACGAGAATGGCAAAGGACACTTGCAGCAGGATTTCATTTGCATCTGCAGAAACTGCGCTTTGTCTATAACCAAAGACACTTTGGCTATGCATAAGCTTGTGAAGGATCTCACGAATGATAACGCACTCCCGTACGTGTTCTTCCAAGGCTTCGTGGTTTGTTCGGTCGTTGACGTTCTTCAGAGGTACATTCTACACACTGAACGCTCTGCCAGATTTCCTGAAGGCGATGACCACAAGAAGCGCATTTATTGACAAGGCGTTGGCGCGACCAAAGGACAGTACGGTGCAGGACTGGATCTTGAACAGATGAAGCAGTGGTACTCTCTTGCGACAGTACAGGCGGCTATGTCGGTGCATATGAAGGGTCGAGGGGCTATGACGTGAGTTGTTCGAACGTTTTGGCCTGCGACTTCGATGTACTGACGGGCGTGAAAAGGATCTGAAGGATCATGAAGGATGATAGAACATTTTCGCTCGATCTTGTGGGCGCGGTGGGTTACCCTCGTATGCTCTAAGCGAAGTGATGGAGCTCATGTTGTTGTCAGGTCATCCGACAGGAATCTTCGTGCACAAGATGAACGATTTGAGGTGGACGTCGGCCGATTTCTTTGAAGATCCCGAAGGTAAGATGCTTCTACATGCTATTGCTCGATATCACGCGTGAGTTTTCACGAGTTATTAATGATGTGCCTGACAGCTTTGCTCTATTTCAAGATTCCTTGATCTGATGTCCTCTTCGCCCGCCTCATTCTCCGTCCGACTTTGGATATCGATCTCGCTTGGCATACGCACCAGCTACGGTCGGTCAAGTATAACACGAATGCTTCGCCTACGTTGAGCGCTACGTTGACCACAACGACCGCGTCGAAGAGGACAGGCTGTCGAATGCTTTTGATATCACCTGTCGTGTATGGAAGGTAAGATTAACTTTCTTGGTTTTCCTCCTTAATTCTTTCTTACTCTTTTTGTCAGGACCGTTTCCACGCACTGTGGCTGTCCCGCTCCGGAGAAAAGGTCACACAGCGACTGAGCCGCTTCCCGCCAAGCCTCATCCGAACTCATCCCACCAGCTGACCGCAGCGATCTCCTCGGTGCCACGCATCCCTCGATCACAAGGCCGTCACTCACGCTGGCGAGAGCGATGCAGCACGTGCTCGCCGACGGGGTAAACACGAGAAGCGGCTGGAGCGGGAGAAGGAGAAAGGCGTGTTGAATGAGAAAAGGAGAGACGGACACGACCCGGCTTTTTTGATGCCCATGCCGCTGTACTACGCACCTCGTTGAGGTAAGTTCTATTCCTTCATTGTCGACGATGCTGATGTTCTCGGGCAGCCGTCGCCCTCACTTGCCTCTGATGGCCATCGTCACATTAAAGCAATGTAAGTCTTTGCCACCTTGATGTCTTTGAACATCAACTAACTCGTCATCGGCTTCAAGACTCACGACGACCAAGGCCACCGTTGACGAAGATCTTCGTCAACGCCTTGCGGTACTCTTCATCTGTCGGTATGTTCATCAACTCTCCTTTTTACTTGTCTTTCATGTCCTCAACAGCCTCGACTTTGACAACAACTCCTGCCTTCGTTGATTTGTCAAGAGTGGCTTTGACTTGTGTAGACTTGATTGGTAGGTCGTTCGCCCTCCTTGGGTTTCTTAATTCTCCACTCACCACTTTGCTAGGTCTTGATGGTCGCCGTCGATTCGATTAGCACGCGTGTTGGTCTCCTCACCGTTAACGGAGTTGTCGAACACGTCAGCAGCGTCGAGTGCGGTCGACTTGTCGCCCTCTCGAGGTCCACACGACCAACAGACACCACCACCGCACCCAAGAGACGTCTCCCAGCGTATGAGCGCCAAAGCACCCGCTGATCATGTCATTGCAACCATTGTTACTGTCATCGGCAAACTGATGTTCGATTCTTACACCTTACGTCGAGCCCAGTAAGATGGATGGTAAACCCCAAGGGAAGGTGGATATCGAACCCGGAAGGCGCTGGCTGAAGGGTGGGATTGTCCGTTGCTCGATGGCGTGTCTGGCCCCAACCTCTTAAGGCTAACCTCGTCGACTTCGTTCACCAATCCTGATACGAAGAACAGGTCTATGTTGAGCGCGATGGTCAGGATACTTAGGACGAGATCGACGACGCTATTCAGGGAAACAGGATCTTAATATGTAGAGTTGGGCCGTAGCAACAAAAATGGAGTTGGATAGCAGAGTAACATATGAGCTCGAAGTTCGATAGCGGGATGTAACAAATGAGTACGGAGTTGGGTGATGGAATGTGCATAGCGGGGTAGAAGCCGGATAGCAAGGAAGAACGGATAACGATGGTGTGGGTTGAAGGCCTATGGAGATGGCAGCAAGTAACCAACATGGACGCTAGACCTTCGACGCGGTGAGTAAAAATCGAAGGAAATCCCAATGAACTAACATTGGTTAGCCGTAGCAAGCGGTGCGCCACCTACTGCACGGTATATCGAGCTTCCATGACGAATGGCACCGCCTCGTTGGCCCGACAGAACGGGCACGATTGACGGGCTTCCTCGTCTGGATGCGCGATGGGTGAATGGTTAGGGAATGGTAGGCGGCGGACCAGTTCGCGTTGGATGATCCAGGTAGGTTTTTGGATTCTAAGTGGACGTTCAGCGTGCTCACAAATGATCTGCAGACGACGTACTCAATACGTTGGAGGAGCATTGGCTGGGAGCTCCGACTGTACAGCATACGACGCACAATCTTGTATCTCTTATAGATTGCGCGGGCATCGACCTATGTCAAGTAGGTCAGGCTCCTTGCTTGCGTTACGAGCCCTCCACGTTCTCGCAGGAGATGCGATCCATATCGCGCGCGGCGCAGTGAACAGGACGATGGCGAGAAATGCGTAG
Organism: Hymenopellis radicata; assembly: GCA_015501595.1. Classification (NCBI taxonomy): domain Eukaryota; kingdom Fungi; phylum Basidiomycota; class Agaricomycetes; order Agaricales; family Physalacriaceae; genus Hymenopellis; species Hymenopellis radicata. Next base: position 21,358 of record JADNRX010000378.1, read on the forward strand.
ACCCGATGGACTAGTTACGAGTCGTGCTGGCGCCGTGCCTCGGATGGCCATAGGAAATGGAAAGACGCTCGGAGACTTACCGTGTTCATTAGATTGCGCATCAAGGTTGCACGATTTGCGTAGTACGACATTGTTTGTTTAAGTCGGCGCCAATGGTGTGGAGGGTAATGCTCTGGAGGGCGGCGATTGCCGACCGGCGGTTGGGCACGCGAGGCCATCCGAATCGTGTAGTTATTCAGCAGAGTGACTTGACGACGAGTTGTTGTGAGTTGGGTTTCGGCGCGGGTCTCGAGGGTCTAGGGGGACATTGTGGAGGGCTGCGTTCGAGGTTGACGCCGTCAAAACGCGTCTCGTGGTACCCGCAGGTAAATCCTCCTCCAATTTACATCGAAGATCAACTTACACTGAAATTTTCTTTCATTTCAGATCTTTCACGCGATATATCTGATGTATCTACATTGTTCAAATATATTCTACTTATTCTACTTCTGTTCTAAATGTTCGTGGCGCGTAAGGCGCCAATATCCCACCCGTGGCACTCCAAAACCGGCTTCAAGCCCAGAACGCGAAGCCAACCTCATCAACGCTCGCAGCATTCAACGAATGGAAGGAAGGACGGCAACGTAGCCCTGATCTATGTCTTCTTCAGACTGATAACAATTTTCAACGAAGGGTACGTACTCTATGTTAATCTTGAAGGAATTCTGGGCCTCATCCTGTGATTAGAGCTCTCCTTGCCCCGCCGAAGGCGGCGGATCCACGGATTTGGCCACGGCCACGACGACGTCGAACCTGTATATCTCTCCTTCATCTTTCGCTTTCTGAATCTGATGCAATCAATTTAGTGACGATCCGTCGAACCTGCAACTCTCCACCACCGGCGATCTTCCTTTCCTCCCACTGTCACTTGCCTCTCCCACCCACTACGATCACGATGTCGACCGCCGTCGGTTGTCTCTTCGACGACGTCTTGCTGCCATCATCGGGATCGCTAGCTCATCATCGTGTCCGACGGGTAGGTGTCACCAACAACTGCCTTGTCGACGGCTCGCCCACAACTAGCCACCAGTTGGCCATCTTTTCGCCGGGTAGTAGGGCGCCACGACATTTTGATCTCCCTCTTCGTCGTCCTCGTCGACATCGCGTGAGAGCGAGACTTGGAGGATGATAGGCGGGCCGGCCGTGTACTCGTCCTTGACGAGCTCGTGGCTGACGCCGAGTGTCGGGTATGAGTTGACAAAGGCAGCAACGTCTTGCCTGTATACAAGGTCAGAGAATAATCCCCAAAGCAAACGCCAGTACGTACATTTGCGCCGTAGACATCTGCAATAGCTCCATTCACTTGTCGTCCTCCATCTCCATAATATCATACACCGACTCGATCCCTGCCGCAGTGCAACGCTTGATCACCTAAAACGGAATGAGACGCACGTCCCCGACAAACAGAAGTAAGAGCTTACCTCTGGCTCGAAATGAGGAATCTGTCGCAGCGGCGAATCCTTATCCCAAACCGCCTGCACACACATCTGCGGTAAATCCAGAGCCCCCAGCGCGCTCAGCCAGGCATTCTAACTCATCACATCCACACACGCCGACAGGAGATTCAGGACCTTCTCGAGGATAAGGTCCGCCGGCAGTTGAATCCGACTGAAATGGGCTTGTAGCAGCAGGAACGTCTTGAAGTGCGGTGCCTCAAAGTTGACCTCGTCAATCTTGACGGGCAGCCTGTCATATAGACGACGAAGGATGACATCCTCGTGGCGACGGATGGGGACAACCTCGAATTCAGCCGAGGAGGAGACGACTTCGAGGAGACCTTTTAGTTTGGTTCGCTCCTTCAGTGACAACGTGTAGACCTCGACGGTGACGTCTAACATAAAGATCAGTATTTGTTGAGGATCTGCAAAAGTGGATGACGTACAGGAGATGGTGTAGTAGGCCGCGATCATACCCAAGTTGAGCGCAGATATGTCCATGTCATCCTCTGTGGAAAGACAGAGTTAGCTGGTTACTGGCGAGCTCAAAGAGAGAAACTTACCAATGCTGATACACTTCGAGTTTACAAGATCCGTCAACGTATTCTCGACCAATTCGGACAAGTGGTCAGACAGGTGCTGGTGGCTAACGTCGTGCAGGTTGTAGTAGTTCGGGTTTTGAGTCATTCGGCGGTAGAAGTATGTCCATGTCAGGGTATCCTGTTCATCAGAGTCAGTAAACTGGAACACGTCAAAGCATCAAAACTCACCATAGTGTCCTGCTTGTTCTCAATCGTCTTCACAGCTATCTCCGCCAAGAAATAATCATGCAACAAATCCGTCGGAAGATGGATCTCAATGGGCAACCCTTCCGCCAAAAACTTCTTGTAGTAATCCTTCCTCGTCTGCTGGCACATGAGAACGCAACGACTGCGCTATGACCACCATATAGCTGGCAACTGGCAACGACCAGGCAGTGTCCTTCGACGCGATCAAGACCTGCACAGCACCACTCTCGAACAGACGCTGCACAATGCGCTTATCCTGCCGATCCATAGCCTCATGGAAATAGGCGATGCCCTTGCTCAGCGTCTCCTTCAAGCCCTCGTCACAGAGATGGTCAAGATGAGGTTGGATATCGGCAAGCTCGACATTGAGGAAGCGGTCGGGTTTGTCGTCGGCCGTGCAGTGTATCATGAGATTGTCAGCAGTGAGGCGGCACTGTTTCCGAGAAGGGACAAATATGACAACCGGCTTCGTAGGGGCGTGCTCGACGATGGCAAGATAGGCGGGCGTGGACGCGATCATGAGCAAGGGGAAGTGGGGTATCGTGACTGAAGGTGGATATCCATGTCGAGCGGACGTGCGCTATACGTAAGGATGAGCGACGCGTTTAAAAGAAGCTGGGCATAACGTACCTCGGAGAGAAATTGAAGATGGTATGTGAGGGGGCACCCATCCATTCACCAAGATCCTTCGCGTTCGCCAATGACACACCACATGCGACTATCCGCGTCTTACTCTCAGTCTGCGCAGACACATATCTCGTCCGCGAGATGACGACCTCATAAGTCGGTCCAACCTCGCCACCAACCAATTGCACCTCATCTGCGATGATCAGCCCAACATCAACGTCTTCGACCAAGATCAAGAAGGATTCGGCGCCGCCATGGACCTTTTCATCCCACTGGAAATCAGGGATACTCAATGGAAAGGTCGATGCGGAGTAAAGAGCGGGTGACGGTTGAACCTGGGCCGACAGCCTACATAACTTGATGAGTAAAAGATGAAGGATAGGCAACGCAATTACGCACTGTAGCTTCGGAAAATTGTGAACAAGGCGATGGACCAATCGCCCAGCATTCGCCATGCCAATGAGCTCTCCGATTTCGAGTGGACTCCCTTCAAAACATCAAAGGGCTATCATTCGAATTCGGAATGGGTCGCTGTGACTTACCAGATCAAAGTACCGATACCATGGCTGTAAAAGGATGTCAGAAAAACAGTCACGAATAAGAGGAAAACTTGCAACTTACGAATTGCTTGCCTTCCGCTTTGCGAATGACATCGGCTGGTACGCCCTTGAACTGCCGAAGAGGCGTCATCGGGCCCCACCTTGAAGAACATGCCTACAAAACTCACATTCGCTTTTCGACCATCTTGCAGAGATCAAGAGCAGCCTTTGCGGGAACTGCCCATCCGCGCTTCAGGCAGATCTCGAACATAGCCCGAAGAATACGTCCGGCGGATTGTTGGACGAAAACCATGTCCGCAACAAGAACGAAACCTAACAAAGGAATTAGGTCGCGTCAAGTCGGCGGTCAAAGATTGCGAGATAAAGGATTGTAAGAGAACATTGATCTTCGCCGCCGGTTCCTCGACACTCTCCTTGACCGGAATGGGGACGCGTTCGAGCAGCTTCGCAAGCTCCAGCTTCTCTTCTTGACGAACCTAAGGAACACATCAGGATGAATCATAAATTCCAAGAAACATACTGGCAAAAGCTTGAACTCGTTCGAGAGCGCAAAGACACGGAACGTCGACATAGTGGGCCGTAGGTGCTGGTTGTACACCATCATCGAGTTGTAAGTCACATAGTAATGCAGCGCCATCCGAGAAAGGGACGTCCCACGCTGAGTGAGAGTATCATATGATAAGTATATGAGACGAAGGCGAGAATCGAAATATTGCCGGATTCGGGTGTTAGCCAAACACGAACAGACAGCGACCACCATCAACACTCCAATGTCATCCTCCTCCGCCATCGCTGCTGGACCGTCTCCACCGTCATCACCCACCCCACCGTCGTCACCGGCATCGTCATCGTCGCCAACACCGCCGTCGTCGCCCTCGCTCACCGCTCTTTTGCTCCGCCGCGCCAATGTCAACCCCGCAGATGAATCGACTTGGGATCTGGTCTCCCTACCAGAGCTACCGCGATTGCCGCCGCGCTTGCCGCCTCTCGAACTGAATAGACACGACGCGTTGGACTTACCAGCGTTGAGAGGGTATATCGCTGCGCAGTCTCTGGGAGACTGTCCGCTGCGCGATCGATGGGTGCGGGCTCGTGCGCTGCAATTTATTCGCGGTTTTCGTCTTACTCGGCGTATTTCTGCTTTCAACGGTGCGTACCTTTTTTTTTTTGTCCAGGCCGAATACTAATGAATTCTCAGAGGCGCAGGACGGCTTGGACGCGGACTTTGTCCCAAGTCGTTCTGCGAGTCCCAGTCTATTCGAGGATCTCGCCACCACTCTCCATCCCGACACGCTGCAGCCCGGGGAGGTTCATTTGTACGTTCCGAGCGACGCGCCCCCGCCTCCAGATTTTCCGGGCCCTGCTATCGTTCTGGAACCTGGCGAGGTGTGGGAGGGCGATCCCTTTCCCTACATCCTGGATTCTCTCTCGCGCTCTGAGCTTCCGGGGTATCTCAATGCCCAAAGCCCTCCTCCATCCCCACAAGCTACTCCACTGCTTTCACCACTCCCTGAAGAGCCCCCATCCTTGCTCCCGCTCCCTCTCGCTTTCAAAATCGTCCACGTCTGCCTTCGGAACCATCTTCTGATCGGACTGTTCCTCTGGGCTTTTGGTCGGAATGTGTAACCGCAAGCCGTTCACCTTCCTGTAGCCCCTCTGCCGTATAGTCCTCCAACGCGCTCTCCTCTCCATAGTCCTTCCCCTGCACGTATGCGCACGCGGTCGCCTTCCTATGGTCCTCCACCAAGTATCCCGACACCAACGCCCTCTCCTCTTCCACCTGCTACCCCAACACCGTCTCCTCCTCCTCCTCCTCCGCGTTCTCCCGCCAAGATCAGAGGCCCCCCTGGTCATCCTCCAGGAAGGCCGAATGCGCCCGCACTCTCTCTTCGCGCTCAACGCGCTGCTCGTCGTGCGATGGCCCTCCCTAGCATTGCCACTCTTCCAGAGCCCAATATGTCCCTCCGCAGCCGGATGATGAGGCATCCGCCAACGAGCAGGATGGGTTTGAGGATGACGATGATGGAGAGGATGAGCTGGAAGTGGAGGAAGTGGAGCATCCGCGAAAACGGGCTCGCACGCGCCAAGCCCCCACCCGCACTCCAGCTACGGTTTTGCGGCCGCGCAGACGTCCCCGAAAAAGCGAGGTTCGTCCATCACGGGAATTCGCCCGAAGGGAGTCGGCCAAGAGGGGAATGCAAAGGTAACTGTCTGTTACTCATTTTCTTTAAGCGTCTCGCTCACCTTTTTCAGACTTCGCGCTTCCTTTACCGAGGAGGAGAGAGCTGCCAGACGTGAGCAAGATCGCTTGAGAAAGCAAAGAGAGCGCGCGGTCAAAAAGGGAACACGCTAGAGGGAGGAAGGTATTTTAGGGTTAGTAATTATAGGTTTACATCTTGGGTGCTTGAATTTGTAGCTAGTATTATCTGTTTGCAAATAGGCTAGGATTGTATCATAGTAGTTTAGAAATTGTATAACAGACATTACTCTAAATGGACCTTCAAGGTGAACACATGATCGTGTTTAAGCACATGATCTGGTTTGAATTGAACATGATGGTGGAGGCTTCGTGGTTCCCCATGTGGGCAGTGTGGCTGGCCACTTCCCCATAAAATTGAGGTTCCGGGGCACTATCAGCCCGAGTTTACGAGGGCTGTGCCCTGGAGGCCTGATGAACCAAACGGTCAACCGCCGCGGCCAAGTCACGTGGCGACCTTACAAATACTGCTTACGACGAGTTAATGTAAATCTTTCGTTGAACCACGACGAAGGCAACATCTGTTACATCAGGAATGGAGCTGAAAGGTGCATGCACTGTTCGATACCCTCACCTACCAACTAACACTGTAACAGTTTTGGTCATTCCCTCGACTCAGAATTCCGTGTTTGAAGCTCTTCGTCATTGTGATGTTTATCTTCATCGGCATGTGAGAAGTTTCTGTTGTGATTCTAGCTAGGTCTCTTACTTGTTTCGGTAGTATCTGTGCGGCAGGTGGACGACCCAGCAGTGGCGAGTAGTATGGCACGTACACGGGTGGGAAGTACTACTGGAGTGATCCAGGAGGGTTCGCCAACGGATTCAAGGGTGTTTGTTCCGTTTTCGTGACTGGTGCCTGAGACGCAATGCCCTAGTGGTCTTTCCAATCTAACCCAAGATACAGCTGCTTTCTCCTTCGGTTTGTCAACCGTTCTAGTATGTGAGTCATGACCATTGAGTTGTCGCGTTAGCTGGAACTGAACTCGTCGGTCTTGCGGATAGCGAAACACCCAATGCTAGGAAAACCTTGCCCGGCACGGTGAAGGGTACGTCCTGGCGTATTGTACGTGTCATTGCTCTTGCCAGCACCCGTAGATTCTAATCTCAATCTCGTTTCATCAGACCATCATCTACGTAGCCTGATTGTCCCCTACACCAAGCCGTGTCTGATCGGCGGCAGTGGCGCGTTGGCCTCACCCTTTGTTATCACCCTCGCCCGGGCTAATATCGATGGATTAGCATATTGATTGTCCTTGTATTGATTGCGCAGTTCTATGTTGTGCGTAAGGTTTTCTCTTCTCTTATTCGCCATTGTTGTTTTTATGATTCGACACCTGGGTGATTTTGAGAGAGAAGTAAACTGTATTAGGGGCCCCACCCCCTCTCATTTAGACCTTAGAATAATGTCAGCTATGAGAACCCTAACCCCATGGCATCCGTGCTCGAATGTCAAAGGGTTAGGGTTCCTCGCCAGTACTGAGGTGCCCGCAGCTTAAACAGCCCTTGCTCTTTTGCTTTTTTGACTTTACCAGGAGCATCATCAAGACCATGAGAGGACAAAGCCAAGTGTCTATTTATATCACTCTGGCCTTTACCTGGCAAATGGCAATCCTTCTTCGGAATCATCAGAAGCTTATAGAGTGCCCCGACTGATTGCGTTAGCAATGTACACCCTACTAGTCTGTTCTTGCGTCTGACTGGTCCAGACCGCGATTAGACCTCGACGGACCATGAAATTGAGGTCCGTTCTTGCATCTGACTGGTTCAAACGGTAAACAGATGCTAACAGACCATAAATTTGAGGTCTGTTCGTGCGTCTGACTGGTCCAGAGAGCGATTACACCACGACGGACTATGAACTGACCATGACAGACCATGAAATTGAGGTCCATTCCTGTGTCTGCCTAGTCTGAATAGCGATCAGATTATGACGGACCATCAAATTACATCTGACTGGTCCGGTGTTACGTCTAACTAGTCTAGACGGTGAACAGACTGGGAGAGACCATGAAATCAAGGTCCGTTCCTGTGTCTGCCTGGTCTGAACCACGATCAGACGATGATGGACCATCAAATTGAGGTGCGTTCCTGCATCTGAGTGGTCTGTTGTTACTGTACTATTTCGTTCAATTCGTTCGTCACAGGTCACAAGACCTTCGAATGACGAAATCAAAGTCACCGAAATCGCGACCCCCCCCCCCCCCCGACCAGCTCCGCCGCCCACCAATATAATCGACAAACCAAATTCGTCAGCCCCCCACTCCTGACGATGATCGTCTACGTCTAACTAGTCTAGATGGTGAACAGACCGTGACGGACCATGAAATTAAGGTCCATTGTTACGTCTGACTAATCTAGACGGTGAACAGACCATAAAATTAAGGTCCGTTCCTGTATCTGACCAGTCTAAACAGCGATCAGATGATGACGGACCATAAAATTGAGGTCTGTTTCCTGCATCTGACTGGTCTGTTGTTACATCTGACTAGTCTAGATGGTGAACAGACCGTGACGGACCATGAAATTAACATCCATTCCTGTATCTGACCAGTCTGAACAGCGATCAGATGATGACGGACCATGAAATTGAGGTCCGTTCCTGCATCTGACTGGTCCGTTGTTACGTCTGACTAGTCTAGACGGTGAACAGACCGTGACGGACCATGAAATTAACGTCCGTTCCTGTATCTGACCAGTCTGAACAGCGATCAGATGATGACGGACCATGAAATTGCGGTCCGTTCCTGCATCTGACTGGTCCGTTGTTAGTCTGACTAGTCTAGACGGTGAACAGACCGTGACGGACCATGAAATTAACGTCCATGTTCCTGTATCTGACCAGTCTGAACAGCGATCAGATGATGACGGACCATGAAATTAAGGTCCGTTCCTGCATCTGACTGGTCCGTTGTTACGTCTGACTAGTCTAGACGGTGAACAGACCGTGACGGACCATGAAATTAACATCCATTCCTGTATCTGACCAGTCTGAACAGCGATCAGATGATGACGGACCATGAAATTAAGGTCCGTTCCTGCATCTGACTGGTCCGTTGTTACGTCTGACTAGTCTAGACGGTGAACAGACCGTGACGGACCATGAAATTAACGTCCGTTCCTGTATCTGACCAGTCTGAACAGCGATCAGATGATGACGGACCATGAAATTAAGGTCCGTTCCTGCATCTGACTGGTCCGTTGTTACGTCTGACTAGTCTAGACGGTGAACAGACCGTGACGGACCATGAAATTAACATCCATTCCTGTATCTGACCAGTCTGAACAGCGATCAGACGATGACGGACCATGAAATTAAGGTCCGTTTCCTGCATCTGACTGGTCCGTTGTTACGTCTGACTAGTCTAGACGGTGAACAGACCGTGACGGACCATGAAATTAACGTCCGTTCCTGTATCTGACCAGTCTGAACAGCGATCAGACGATGACGGACCATGAAATTAAGGTCCGTTCCTGCATCTGACTGGTCCGTTGTTACGTCTGACTAGTCTAGACGGTGAACAGACCGTGACGGACCATGAAATTAACGTCCATTCCTGTATCTGACCAGTCTGAACAGCGATCAGATGATGACGGACCATGAAATTAAGGTCCGTTCCTGCATCTGACTGGTCTGTTGTTACGTCTGACTAGTCTAGACGGTGAACAGACCGTGACGGACCATGAAATTAACGTCCATTCCTGTATCTGACCAGTCTGAACAGCGATCAGACGATGACGGACCATGAAATTGAGGTCCGTTCCTGCATCTGACTGGTCCGTTGTTACGTCTGACTAGTCTAGACGGTGAACAGACCGTGACGGACCATGAAATTAACGTCTGTTCCTGTATCTGACCAGTCTGAACAGCGATCAGACGATGACGGACCACGAAATTAAGGTCCGTTCCTGCATCTGACTGGTCTGTTGTTACGTCTGACTAGTCTAGATGGTGAACAGACCGTGACGGACCATGAAATTAACGTCCGTTCCTGTATCTGACCAGTCTGAACAGCGATCAGATGATGACGGACCATGAAATTGCAGTCCGTTCCTGCATCTGACTGGTCCGTTGTTACGTCTGACTAGTCTAGACGGTGAACAGACCGTGACGGACCATGAAATTAACGTCCATTCCTGTATCTGACCAGTCTGAACAGCGATCAGACGATGACGGACCATGAAATTGCAGTCCGTTCCTGCATCTGACTGGTCCGTTGTTACGTCTGACTAGTCTAGATGGTGAACAGACCGTGACGGACCATGAAATTAACGTCCGTCCCTGTATCTGACCAGTCTGAACAGCGATCAGATGATGACGGACCATGAAATTGCAGTCCGTTCCTGCATCTGACTGGTCCGTTGTTACGTCTGACTAGTCTAGACGGTGAACAGACCGTGACGGACCATGAAATTAACGTCCATTCCTGTATCTGACCAGTCTGAACAGCGATCAGACGATGACGGTGTAAGGCGTGATTCGAGTAGTCGCCTCACTGCTGGGTAGCGTCCGACAGGCGTATTCCACAGGGAGTACAAAGGTGTCCGCGTTCGCGGAAATAAGCGTAAGAAGCCGAGAAATGAAGAGAAATGAGAAATACCGGTATAGGGCCGGAACCTGTAGCTGTTGTTACTGCTGTTCCGTACAAGACGGTAGGGTCCACTCAAGGTGGATGGGATCTCCTATTTCCCGCCAATGCACAAGGCAAGTGGGGGAATGATGGGAGTAAAAGAGTGAGTGTATTGCAATGAGGTGCGCGCATGTACAGGACCGGTCACGTGATGGTAAGATCACGTGACCAAACTACGAAATATGTTACGACCAACTAAATAAGTATCCTACAATGAGAATCAGATCTTTAATGCATGAAACGAGGTAGAAATCACGAATTCCATCTTACAGAGCCCCCCTACGGAAGTATTACCGAAGTCTGAGGTACGGACTCGGTGATGATTCCGTAAAATCCGAGAAGTTGGCGACTTTCGTCCGAGATCGGCACTTGCCGGTGGCGGTGCATGACGCGTCATTTCAATTACGAGTTAGGCTCCTACGTGGCTGAGACAGCTCTCCTCGTCTTCACTGCCATGACCGTGTGCGCGGTTTTCTCCGTTCTTTGTTCTCTTTCCGTACGGCTTTGCTTCGCGCCCGCTGCCACGCCCTCGGATATGCTCCGGGGCGCATGCTGGTGCTCGTCTGTGCGACGGCACCAATCCGACGACTCTACGGAACGATCCGTTCTCTTGGATCTGGAAATGCTTTTTGTCCATGCCGCCATTGAATATGCATCGGACTCGTCTCGGGAACGAGGGTGAAGAGGAACTGGAGCATGATTTCTGGGCCTTGGACTCCTGGGCCCCGACACGGTGTGTAGTTCTTGGTCGTGTCATCTCACCCTGGCCATATCCCAGATCCAGATCTCCAGAGGCTCGGCAGAGAAAGCTGATCAGGACCGCGTTCGTGGCGAGCATTCTCACGACAGGGCTCGCGTCCAACACTTTGTCCTGGCCGCGGATTGATCCCTCTTCGCCTGGAGGCGGACCGTTCGCGACAGCACGCGCACCAATCTTCGGGGATCCGAATCCAACCGTCCGGGATCCCGTCAATAGGCCTTTTTGGCGGCGAGCGCGCGCTGTCTCCAGCTTCGCTACTTCTGGAGGATGCTCCGCACAAGAGGCTTGGTTTCCGAAGGTTTTGCCAGCGGAGACGATAGTAGTGCTGTTCCCGATGATGAGATGCGGTCTTTGGTATTGCCCCCCGATGTCTTCGTCGCGTGAGGGCATCCGGACACATAGGCTTTCGGACACGGTAGTCGACTCGCTGGTGCTGGTTGACAGGGATATGCGGTATGTGTCCGTTGTGTTCGCGAGTTGTTGAAATTGACTGCCTCGCAGATCAGGGACAGGGACATCCGTACCAAGCTCACGCACGACGAAATCTTCGAGACTTTGGATAATCGTTGTCGTTGCGCCTCTCGCTTTTGCCAGGACCACCGTTTTTCGCTGCGAATCTTCGGACAAGACATCTGTCGCGGCTTCTGACAGAGTTCTCCTCGAATCGACACCGGCTGCGGAACGGGCTCGCTTTTCGAGGGCAAATGGAGAGCAGAGGAAAACTGGGGTATGGGGATTGACGGCGTGAAAGACTGCGTGTGCGTTCGTTCCGTTGGCCTTGGAATTATGGAACTGACTGGTTTTCAGATCTAGATCTTCAACTGTTCGGCTTGTAGAGTCGACTTCTATTCCCGCATCTATGGTAAGGATATTCTCTGTTGCCGCCCTTCGGATCTCTGACGCAGCCATCAATTCACTACAGCCACCTTCGGAAACGTCGTTGGCAATGCCGTCGAATTGAGCTTGTTTCGTGGAGTCATTTTCAGAGGACACACTCCGTGTGGTGTTGGCTTGGTGAGTCGTCGTTCGACTTCGTTGACGAGATGTTGATTTTCTCATTGTCTGCAGTTTGCTGTCACACGATTCGTCTCGCGTCAGCCCCCCAGGATCTCGTCGACGATATTTGACTGTGAGTGCCGACTGATAGTGCCCTGCGACGCCTTTGTCGCGGGAGATAACAGTCTGCCACAGACTGTACCGACGTCCCTTGAGGTATGCTCTCGTTCGTCTTCGTTGAGAGCGTCCTAATCCGTCTTTGTCTAGCCAGTATTCCGACGTCCTACCCGACAATGGGTCCTGCGTGGGCCCCCCAGGATCGCACTGGGTAGGAGACTGCTTCGGTGGAAGCGCGAGTGCGACGAGGGTGAAACAATCCTGACCAGAATACCCTTGGTCTTGCCCCCCGGGATTGTAGCCGGGAGTTTTCCTCGACGGCAGAACTGTCGGAGACACGAGCACGATGAAGATGGCAACCTCTTGGAAATATCTCTTGGCATGCCCCCCGACGTCTTCGTTGTGCGAGACGAGGGTTACGCGTGGACAATGAATAACAAATTTCATGACAGAAATCGAGTCAAGTATTTGTTGTCTGTAGTTCCTTGAATAGATGTTGATTTCACCCAATGTTTGTGTGGCATTCAATGACGTGGAATATCTCGTTTGTATTGGGACTAACAACACAACCCGTACAACCTTTGACAGGCAGTAGTCTGAGTGGAGTCCTTGCAGGATTGTGGCTGTGCGGTATCTCTTCGTCTCTACCATCTCGGCGCAGATATGAATTCCTCGCTCTTCTTCTGAACGCGAATTCTTCGCGATGGAGCTCACCTTGGGCTTCAGGGACTCGAATGCAAGTGGCGCGGACGTCGTTGGCACGGATTTTCGCTGTTGACGAGACCCGGAGGATATGGCCTGCCGGACACCTTGGAACCTACAGTTCTTTTTGCCATTGAGCGCGAATCGGACTCGGTCTCGAGCGAAAATCGAACAGGAGACTACGCCTGTGCTGTGAACCTTGACGTTGAACTTGGGTCTTTGGTACGCGTTCGGTTGATGTGTTCTCCATTCGCAGTATTGACTGATTCTTAGATCTGAATCTTCTGGAGCGTCGACTTCCGTCCCGAGTTCCCCTAGGACCGAGTCTTCGACGGTTTGGATATCCATCATCGTTACACCACCAAGTCCCGTTTGGCTCATCGCGATATCAGGTCCATCTTCACCTGGACGCGATTTCTCTCCGGCTTGGATGAGGAGCACACCCAATTCGACCGTGGCATCGGATCTGGGTTGCTCGAAGACTGCAATGTCAACGACGCCGATGAATTCTTGGTGTGTGTTTGCGAGACTTGTCCCCAATCCGTAAAGCTGACGCAAAGTGAGATCTAGATCTCCGAAGGCTTGGTGCTGAGAGCATGATTCTAGGATTTCAATCGACGCAGGTATAACCATCGTTGTTGCTCTCTGTGGTTTCCCTCGGGCTACCGTCCAGTCTCTGTTGCGGATTTGGACTCTTTCGTCCGGAACCGAACCCCTTACACCAGTGCTTCTCGTTGAATCCGAGCATTCAAAACAGGCGACTCGACGCAACGTTAAGCCTTGGACAGATCCGGGCGAGATAGTCTGGAGAACACGTTGGAAACTTTTGCCTTGCGCGCGTGGTACGTCTATCGCTAGACATCTCTCTGACCGTCGTGTTAGCTCCCCAGGATTTATGGCATATCCTTGGGAATATTCGTGCGACCCGTTCGTTAAAGCAGGGACCACCAGGTATGCCATCGTTCGACTTCGTTGATACCATACTGATTCTGGTGTTAGCCCCCCAGGATCGCGTATGCGACGCTTAAGAGAGAGGAAGATAGGCAGCGTGGAAGGATGCTTCGTTGGAAGCACGAGCGTGATGAAGGCGGAACTATCCTGACTGGAACACTGCTGGTCCTGTCCCCCTACGCCTTCGTCGCGCGAGGCAAGGACCGTCTGTTGCAGATAGAATGCAGACTTGCTGCCCGACGATGGGGTTCGAGTTAGCCCCCCAAGATTGTGCGGGTGATGCTTCGCCGAGCGCGAGGCAAACGTGGAAGGATGTTTTGCGGGGAGCACGATGGCGACGAGGGCGGAAAGATTCCGGTCTAAACATCCCTGGTATTGCCCCCCTACGCCTTCGTCGCGTGAGGATATCCGTGCCAAATGGTTTGTGACGATAAGTAGACATCCGTCGAGTACTCGTCTTGGATGATACTGCGAGGTAATATTTCCATGCCCGTAGCTACCGAAATATACTGCAATTTGAACCTGTTCTTCCATTGATGCAAGGGCATTGTGATGTTTGATTTCAATCCGCAACGCGAAGAATACAACTCTCGAAACGTAATTCATCCCTTGCAGCATTGTGGCTGTGCCATTGGTCTTCTTGCTTCTGACCACCACGACGCCAAACCCGACAACTCTTTCTCTTGTATCTGGAAACGCTGTTCTCGCGTCGCGGCTTGGTTTCGACCTCGAGGACTCAAAGTCGACTGACTGGGATGGCGTTGACACGAATCTTTGTTTTAGGAGAAACCGGAGCGATATGTTCTTCGCGACGCGGTAAAATTCGTCGTCCGTGCATCCATCAAGTAGGACTAGGACTCGTTTCAGCAAGGATGATGATGAGAACGCGACGAAGGAGTTCCGGGGCTTGATCTTTTGGCTTGAGACACGGTGCGTATTCGCTTGATGTGTAGCATTCTTTCGACTCGGTCTGAAACTGCAGAACTGATCTGTCTCCAGATCCAGATCTCCGACTGCTCGACATGCAGAGCCGAATTCTGGGACTCCTTCCACTGCTTGGACACTTGCTGGATATTTCGGAAATACGCTCCAAGGATCTGCGCGTACAGATATGAAGAGGTACGCCATCATTCGTCTTCGTTGATGGTGTACTAATCCTTCGTTTCTGTGCAGATAATATCCGAACTGAATTGCAGTAAGCATCGTGAGCAGTAGAAGTTGGAATTCTGCCAGGTGTGTGGCTGTGCTCATGCTTTCCTTCCTTCTGACCACCATGTTGTAGCCACGGATTGGTCCCCCTTCGCTTGTGGCCGAATCCTTCGCAACAAAACCTGTCTTGCTCTTTGAGGGTCCAAACCCGACCGAGAGGGATTTCGCAGATTCGGTAGGCTCCAGCTTCGCGACTTGTAGAGGACACTCATTCGCGTCGCAGCTGGACCTGAATTTGGCCCGGCTTTTGGAGGATTTTCCGACAGAGACGGCTTTAGAGTCGGCGCCGATGAAGAGATGGAAATTATGGTGAGAAATCCTTTCCTTAGCTTTGGATCCGCAGGACTGAGTGGACTGAATCCTTTTCAGATTCAGATCTTCGACTGCTCGGCGTCGAGAGCCCGATTCTCCGACTGCATTCGAGGCAGGAATAGACACCGTTCTAGCCGTAGCTCCCAGAGCTCTCGTTTGGTCTGCCGACACGTCGTTTTCCTCCCTTTGGGCCGCGAGCCTTGCACAGGATTTCTCCGTATCGCTAGACAACGATGGGCCTGGATTCCTGGAGGAGTCTGCGATGGTGGTGAAGGAGGTGGACATCAAATCGCGCCTCACTACAGTCCGAAAGAGTTCGACGTGCGTATTTCCTTGTCTCTTCTTCCAGCCTTGACCCGAGAGCAGATCTAGATCTACGACCGTTCGGCGCGGAACACCGAATTCTTTTTTGATCGCTTTCGCAGCTCTCCACGCTCTCGAGAATTTCGCTATCACCATTACTTCGAGAATGCGGATTCGTTCTCCTTGTCCTGAACATGAACCGTCAGCGAACGTGCTCTCTGTCGTCTTCGAGCTCCGGACAACGACTTGCTGGGACGTCTTCGGCACCAATTTCCCCCAGCTGAAGGACCGCAACGACTTATCACTCGGGACGCGTTGGAAGTTTTCGTTCATAATGGCGTCTACGGACGACACTTGGACTTGTTGTTGCAGGAGTGAGGGCAAAGAGGACATGGCGAAAGAGCTGTGAGGCTCGATGAGTCCGAGTGAGGAACGGTGCGTATTCTGTTGGCTAGTCGTTTTTTGTCCTTGTCGACAACCTACTGATATGCCTTGCCTCTTGAGCGTACTGCTCGACGACGGGTTTGGCGTTAGCCCCCCAGGATCGCACCAGTGATATTTTGTCGGGAGCAAGATAAACATTGTAGAAGGGTGCTTGGTCTGATGAATGAGTGCAACGAAGGTGTTAACAGACTTTCTCTCTTCCAGCCCCCCGACGCCTTCGTTGCGTGAAGCGACGCGTATTTGTAGGTAGTATATGCTTAGAGACGTCTTGTGGTCGTCCAGTACTTCTTTGTATCTACGATAATGGAGATTCCGTTCCGAAAGAAATTCTTCTAAGTATCCGAATCGAATTTCAATAGGTGCCGTGAGGAATACAACTTCGGAGAAGTAAATGGTTGTTGGTAGCACTGTGGCTGTGCTACTCTCTCTCGTCTTGACCACTATCGTGTCCTCCCCGCCAACTCGTTCCTTTGCTTCTGGAAACGCTCTTTCCGCGCCAAGGCCCGCATTTGTCCTCGGGGATCCGAAGCCCGCCAGCTGGGGTGGCACCGGTACACGTTTTCGCCCGTGCAAAATGCAGGACGACATATTCTCCGGGACGCGTTGGGACCTTTCATTGGTGCCCCAATCAAAGACAAGTAGGACTCGTTTCGGGAAGGAGATTGAAGGGAATATGTTGGTCGAGCCGCAGAGATTGGTGTATTGAGGCGACAAAAAGTGCGTAATTCTTTGGCTCGTGAACTGAAACCTCTGACCATTTAGCAGATCTGGATCTTCAACGGCTCGGCAGAGAAAGCCGAACAGGACCGCGTCCGTGGTGAACGTAGCCAACGTTTGGTCCATCATCACGTCCACTGCCACCGTGGTTCTCCAACCTTTTGCTCGGACCACCATCGCATTGTTGCCATCAAGGTGTTCCTGTTTCCTCGGCCCCAGCTTCGTCGTGATGCACCGCGATTGTGGGCTCGAGCATTCAAGCTCTCCGAACCTCATCGTCGACGATGTTGAAAAGAGGATAGTTGGCACGAGAATACTGGCAATGGTAAAAGTGTACGTGTCGCTTGGACATGTCTTGAATCTCTGCAACTGACTGGCCTGATTTATTGTAGGATCTGCATTTTCGACCCTCCGCCTTTGCGCACGTCTCTCAGCGCCGACTCGGATCTCGTTCGTCGATACGTATACAACATTGATATGACCCTTCCATTTCTTTGTCCTACATGTCGATATTGAATCCATATCTACCTTTCGTTCTCCTACATCGTGTGACATGTCCTGAGACCCCATGAATGGTAGCCTTGGAAGATAGTAACATTGGCTGCATCGACAACTCGGAACAAGCATCGACATCTCCGAGCACGCAAGAAGTAGGCTCCTCGGGTGCTTGTCGCGCGGTTGCATGGAAGAGCAGTGGGCTGCGTCGACCATACAATTCGATCGCGGAAACGGGTTAGGTGACGATAAAGGATGGTCTTTGCCTGAACATGTCGATCCCAGCATATCGCTGTCCTCACGAAGTGATCTTCTGTGCGGCAGGCCGCGCCCTCGCACCGAATGACAGTGATCTGTCACCGGATAACGATTCGTTCGCGTAATGCTGGGAGGATCTTTGCCTGATGAGGCAAAGGAGGAGTTGGTATGGGATTGGAGGAGTGATTCGGAGGAGTCGAGGATGTACGGCTTTGAGATGACCGTGCCCGTAATGAAGTGTGAAGCTGGCTCCGACATCTCAGGAGATGCTGTCTCTTGAATGGACATTGTGCAGGAGGAAGAAGGATGAATGGCATTGATGGCATGTGTGATGAACTCGTCTGCCGCGCGGACTTGTAGCTGAAAGTCAGTCCAATCACGGTTTAGGGCATCAAAGCTGTCGTGACTCATGGAGAGCAGGACACTGGGAGAGGAGAGATCAATGTCATCACTGCCCTGATGAAGGATATGAGAGGAAGACCATAGGAGTGAGTTCAGATCAAAACGTAGCTGAAGGATGTCGCGTCTTAAACCACGCGTCAACGTAACACGTGGGGACGTGTGATCGTCAAGGTCACCGAGAGTGAGCTGTCGTCGAGTGAATGCGAGGGCACGGGAGCGAATAGAGCCATGCGATGAGGTGACCGTGGTGTATGCAGAGAGCTGGGAGGTCATGGAAGACAAATGGTCTTTCATGATCGGGAGGAACGATGAGAATGGAATACACGGGGACGATTCCCAATGTGTCCACCTTTGTAAGGCGTGATTCGAGTAGTCGCCTCACTGCTGGGTAGCGTCCGACAGGCGTATTCCACAGGGAGTACAAAGGTGTCCGCGTTCGCGGAAATAAGCGTAAGAAGCCGAGAAATGAAGAGAAATGAGAAATACCGGTATAGGGCCGGAACCTGTAGCTGTTGTTACTGCTGTTCCGTACAAGACGGTAGGGTCCACTCAAGGTGGATGGGATCTCCTATTTCCCGCCAATGCACAAGGCAAGTGGGGGAATGATGGGAGTAAAAGAGTGAGTGTATTGCAATGAGGTGCGCGCATGTACAGGACCGGTCACGTGATGGTAAGATCACGTGACCAAACTACGAAATATGTTACGACCAACTAAATAAGTATCCTACAATGAGAATCAGATCTTTAATGCATGAAACGAGGTAGAAATCACGAATTCCATCTTACAGACGGACCATGAAATTGCAGTCCGTTCCTGCATCTGACTGGTCCGTTGTTACGTCTGACTAGTCTAGACGGTGAACAGACCGTGACGGACCATGAAATTAACGTCCATTCCTGTATCTGACCAGTCTGAACAGCGATCAGATGATGACGGACCATGAAATTAAGGTCCGTTCCTGCATCTGACTGGTCCGTTGTTACGTCTGACTAGTCTAGACGGTGAACAGACCGTGACGGACCATGAAATTAACGTCCATTCCTGTATCTGACCAGTCTGAACAGCGATCAGATGATGACGGACCATGAAATTAAGGTCCGTTCCTGCATCTGACTGGTCCGTTGTTACGTCTGACTAGTCTAGACGGTGAACAGACCGTGACGGACCATGAAATTAACGTCCATTCCTGTATCTGACCAGTCTGAACAGCGATCAGATGATGACGGACCATGAAATTAAGGTCCGTTCCTGCATCTGACTGGTCCGTTGTTACGTCTGACTAGTCTAGACGGTGAACAGACCGTGACGGACCATGAAATTAACATCCATTCCTGTATCTGACCAGTCTGAACAGCGATCAGATGATGACGGACCATGAAATTAAGGTCCGTTCCTGCATCTGACTGGTCCGTTGTTACGTCTGACTAGTCTAGATGGTGAACAGACCGTGACGGACCATGAAATTAACGTCCATTCCTGTATCTGACCAGTCTGAACAGCGATCAGATGATGACGGACCATGAAATTGCAGTCCGTTCCTGCATCTGACTGGTCCGTTGTTACGTCTGACTAGTCTAGACGGTGAACAGACCGTGACGGACCATGAAATTAACGTCCATTCCTGTATCTGACCAGTCTGAACAGCGATCAGATGATGACGGACCATGAAATTGAGGTCCGTTCCTGCATCTGACTGGTCCGTTGTTACGTCTGACTAGTCTAGACGGTGAACAGACCGTGACGGACCATGAAATTAACGTCCATTCCTGTATCTGACCAGTCTGAACAGCGATCAGAATGGACCATGAAATTGAGGTCCGTTCCTGCATCTGACTGGTCCGTTGTTACGTCTGACTAGTCTAGACGGTAAACAGACCGTGACGGACCATGAAATTAAGATCCATTGTTACGTCTGACTAATCTAGACGGTGAACAGACCATAAAATTAAGGTCCGTTCCTGTATCTGACCAGTCTAAACAGCGATCAGATGATGACGGACCATAAAATTGAGGTCTGTTTCCTGCATCTGACTGGTCTGTTGTTACCTCTGACTAGTTTAGAGGGTGAACAGACTGTGACGGACCATGAAATTAACGTCCATTCCTGTATCTGACCAGTCTGAACAGCGATCAGACGATGACGGACCATGAAATTAAGGTCCGTTCCTGCATCTGAGTGGTCCGTTGTTACGTCTGACTAGTCTAAACAGTGAACAGACCGTGACGGACCATGAAATTAACGTCCGTTCCTGTATCTGACCAGTCTGAACAGCTGAACAGCGATCAGACGATGACGGACCATGAAATTGAGGTCCGTTCCTGCATCTGACTGGTCCGTTGTTACGTCTGACCAGTCTAGACGGTGAACAGACCGTGACGGACCATGAAATTAACGTCCATTCCTGTATCTGACCAGTCTGAACAGCGATCAGACGATGACGGACCATGAAATTGCAGTCCGTTCCTGCATCTGACTGGTCCGTTGTTACGTCTGACTAGTCTAGACGGTGAACAGACCGTGACGGACCATGAAATTAACGTCCATTCCTGTATCTGACCAGTCTGAACAGCGATCAGATGATGACGGACCATGAAATTAAGGTCCGTTCCTGCATCTGACTGGTCCGTTGTTACGTCTGACTAGTCTAGACGGTGAACAGACCGTGACGGACCATGAAATTAACGTCCATTCCTGTATCTGACCAGTCTGAACAGCGATCAGATGATGACGGACCATGAAATTAAGGTCCGTTCCTGCATCTGACTGGTCCGTTGTTACGTCTGACTAGTCTAGACGGTGAACAGACCGTGACGGACCATGAAATTAACATCCATTCCTGTATCTGACCAGTCTGAACAGCGATCAGATGATGACGGACCATGAAATTAAGGTCCGTTCCTGCATCTGACTGGTCCGTTGTTACGTCTGACTAGTCTAGATGGTGAACAGACCGTGACGGACCATGAAATTAACGTCCGTTCCTGTATCTGACCAGTCTGAACAGCGATCAGACGATGACGGACCATGAAATTAAGGTCCGTTCCTGCATCTGACTGGTCCGTTGTTACGTCTGACTAGTCTAGATGGTGAACAGACCGTGACGGACCATGAAATTAACGTCCGTTCCTGTATCTGACCAGTCTGAACAGCGATCAGATGATGACGGACCATGAAATTGCAGTCCGTTCCTGCATCTGACTGGTCCGTTGTTACGTCTGACTAGTCTAGACGGTGAACAGACCGTGACGGACCATGAAATTAACGTCCATTCCTGTATCTGACCAGTCTGAACAGCGATCAGACGATGACGGACCATGAAATTGCAGTCCGTTCCTGCATCTGACTGGTCCGTTGTTACGTCTGACTAGTCTAGACGGTGAACAGACCGTGACGGACCATGAAATTAACGTCCATTCCTGTATCTGACCAGTCTGAACAGCGATCAGACGATGACAGACCATGAAATTAAGGTCCGTTCCTGCATCTGACTGGTCCGTTGTTACGTCTGACTAGTCTAGACGGTGAACAGACCGTGACGGACCATGAAATTAACGTCCATTCCTGTATCTGACCAGTCTGAACAGCGATCAGATGATGACGGACCATGAAATTAAGGTCCGTTCCTGCATCTGACTGGTCCGTTGTTACGTCTGACTAGTCTAGATGGTGAACAGACCGTGACGGACCATGAAATTAACGTCCGTTCCTGTATCTGACCAGTCTGAACAGCTGAACAGCGATCAGACGATGACGGACCATGAAATTGAGGTCCGTTCCTGCATCTGACTGGTCCGTTGTTACGTCTGACTAGTCTAGACGGTGAACAGACCGTGACGGACCATGAAATTAACGTCCATTCCTGTATCTGACCAGTCTGAACAGCGATCAGACGATGACGGACCATGAAATTGAGGTCCGTTCCTGCATCTGACTGGTCCGTTGTTATGTCTGACTAGTCTAGACGGTGAACAGACCGTGACGGACCATGAAATTAAGGTCCGTTCCTGTATCTGACCAGTCTGAACAGCGATCAGATGATGACGGACCATGAAATTAAGATCCGTTCCTGCATCTGACTGGTCCGTTGTTACGTCTGACTAGTCTAGACGGTGAACAGACTAGTCTCTCGAAGACAGACGGACGATACGAAAAATGACGAACGAGTAAGTATTTTGTATGTAGTCTGTTAGTGATCGCGGGGCCCTTGGGCGGCAACCACTTGATTATGTAAACATCCCGATTCGGTTCAGCCACGGTTACGTGTCTACTCATGCCACAGCCATAGCGACGTGTCAAACCACCTGATAGAAGGTTACTGTACCGTTTCGACCGTAAGTTCGCGGCATGTGACGCGTTATGCCGCGAACTTACAGGAAACAAGTTCGTAACCAGGCACAACACCCGGAATTACCATATTTGGATGCTCCCGCCGTAGGCGGGAGCGAAAATTTCCTTTTTAAGCCTCACGGACCCTGAAAATAAGGTCCGTGATGTGTTATGCTTTATGCTAAGTTAGGTTTTCGACCGCACGTTACGCGTTATGCGAACATGCGGTCGAAACGGTACAGTATCTCACTGTTAGACCTTGCACTGACACCACAGTTATAATTTTCACTCGACACATGCACGACACGGTGGTATCTGACACTGTGGCTGTGCAATCGCGACCAGGTCACCCAAATATTCATTTATGCCGTATTTCTGCAAGGGTGTAAATTCCAGAGCATGTAAGATATTATTTATGGCAATATATCTCTGCATATGGAAGTGGGAATGAGTGGAAAGTGGTATGCGCAACACGGCGCGTAGGAGACGCATTGACCAAACTGGGTAGTTTACATAATCGGCGGGTTGCCGCCCAAGCACCCCGCGATCACTCCAGGACTATGAACAGACCGTGACGGACCATGAAATTAAGGTCCATTCCTGCATCTAACTGGTCCATTGTTACGTCTGACTAGTCTAGACGGTGAGCAGACCGTGACAGACCATGAAATTAAGGTCTGTTCCTGCATCTGACTGGTCCGTTGTTACATCTGACTAGTCTAGACGTTGAACAGACCATGACGGACCATGAAATTAGGGTCCGTTCCTGCATCTGACTGGTCCGCTGTTACGTCTGACTAGTCTAGATGGTGAACAGACCGTAACAGACTATGAAATCAAGGTCCGACCTATTCCTGTGTCTGCCTGGTCCAGCGGTTGAAACACTACTGTAGAGATTTGTTCAATTTGTCAGTCACGGATCACAGGCGACCCGAAATTGATGAATTGTCACACTGGTCACAGGTCCCAGCGTGATCTGACGAATTCGGGAAGTGAAAATGACTAAAAAATAAGCCAAATTGCTCCAAAAATTAGAGATCACCACGAGTCGCATGAGTCTGGAGAGTACTCGCGAATCAACTCGGAGGGTCAAATACTCGACTCAACTCGACTTGTGAGTCAGGGGGACTCGAGTCAGGCAAGAGTCATGAACAGCCTAAGGCTAATATCTGACTCGTGTCCTGACTCGTGTTGACTCGTGCATGAACACATGAATCAATGAAAATACCTGCTAAATAGCTTAAATAAGATTTAACTACAGCAATATACTAGATGAGTCTGGAGAGTACTCGTGAATCAACTCAGACTCGCAGGGTCAAATACTCGACTCGACTTGACTTGTGAGTCAGAGGGACTCGAGTCATGCGCGAGTCATGAACAGCCTTTGAGCCCCATGAGTACTCGCCTGATGATCATGAGTCACGAATCGACTCGAGTCAGGACTCGTGGTGATCTCTACCGAAAATCGATGAAATTGATGAAATTTTTTCCCAGTCACGGCACCTTCGGCACCGCGATGAATTAAAACTTTCGTCACCCCAGTCACAGGTCACCCCGGGTGATGAATTGAACGAATCTGTACAGTACAGTACTCTGGCGGGGCCCCCGACAGCTCCTCAACACGGCTCTGCTACATCGACAATCTTTCAACATGGTAATTTGATATAATCAAAATTTTCTCTCAATCGTCACAGGTCACATCATGCGATGGCTTAAATGAAATTGGACAGTATAGCAATTGAACGCTGCTGTCGAATTGCCCTTCTCCTGAGCTCTACATAGACAGAAGACATTTCCAGAAGTCCAGAGTGTGTCAACACAATAATTATATATCACTTATTATCCAAGGCATTCAGACCCAACAATCATGCATCCACTCATTATCCAGAGCATCTGAACACAATAATCATGCATCCACTCATCATCTGGGATGTCCGAACATATATAGATGTCAAGGATCCAAACACATAAACCTCAATTTTAAGCATCTGCCTACCATCTAGAGCGTGTGGTACTTCAGGATTTAAACTTTTCAGATTTTGCATTTTTTACCTCTTATTATATAATGTTATACATTATAACTATTACTCACTATTTTACTTCAAATTTTTTGAATTTTTTGTTCTTACTCTTCTAATACTTCAAAATAATTCTGATAAAAAATCTTATTAATTTTTCACTTCTTTTGCTATATATGAATTATACTATAAAATTAAACTATATCTTCCTAGAATAAATCGAATTATTAATACTATGAAAAAAATAAAAACATCTGTAAATATATTCGAATTTTATATTTCAAGTTTTTCATCTTAATATTTAGTAGTATTTTATAATCTTTTATATCGATCTTTTAGCACTCTAAATATAATATAATTTTCGGATTTTAAGTCTTAATTCTAAAGCTTAATTTTATAAAAAATCAAAAATATATTTTCTAAAGCATCTTAAGATATATTGTGAAATATTTCTCTTAAAAATACTGCAAATACTTCTCTAAAAATTTGCTAAACTGAATTTTACATTTTGCTCATATTATTTTACATCTTTTTTTAATCACTTTTTCATCTCTATTTTTAGGTTAAAATTCGAAATTTTGGTTTTACATTTTTTTGCAAAATGTAAACTTCACAAATCCTTAAAAATATATGTATAAATGTTGCCATAAAAGTCTTAAATTCTTTCATACATTTTTTAGCTAGTTTTTTAGTTCAATTTCTGCTCTATAACTTAAAATATATTTTTCAAATTTTTAGTCTAAAAAAAAGGTATAAAATGCATGCGATTTTTTACCAATAATCTTACTCAAAAATCTGAAATCTTCAAGCAGTGTGATTCAATGGGCCCAGGTTATTTACCGTGTAGCTGGACGTGTGGTCGTGTTGGACGTTTCCGGGGAGTGTGGAAGTATTGTCAGTGGCTGTGGGGTGCTTGGGCATGTGGCAGTGCAGTAGTCCGTCTATTGGACGTACTCAGGATGTCTACCTCATTGTTGATTAGCGCTCTCAACCACGCTTTACTGTTGATCGGGCTGACCGATGCCCCGATGCATCAGCAGGATGTGTGCTATATCTTACGAACCGTTCTGCCTGTTGTCCTCTACCCATGTCCTTGATGACGATGATCCCAGTCGAATCTCTGCCTCCAGGTCTGCAGATCGCGACGCTGTGAGTCGTTTTGCTGTTGTTCTCCAAGTGGTTGTTCAATGTGTGCTGATAGGTCCGGACCTATGGCAAGCATTCTTGCAACTGCTTTGGAATGTCTCTTCGAACCGTCTGTGACTTACTAGATAATCGGTTTTCTCGTGAATGCCTGTCTCTTTGGTACTCTCACTGTTCAACTCTGTACGGTTTTCCCTTGCCACTCATCTGGCTAGTTCTCGGCAGCGCCACTGATACTACAGAATTCGCAGACCTGTATTACGAGGCATTCCCACAGGATAGGCTGTTCAACAAATGTCTTGCCTACAGCATCTATATTCTGGAATTCGTGCAGACCGTTCTTGTTATGCATGACGCTTTTGCGACATTTGGACCCGGTTTCGGTGACGTACAGGCAATTACAGACATCCACTTCGAGTGGTTCTCTATCCCTGTGTTAAGCGGACTAGGTCTGTGCTCACTCCTATCCAGAAGATTCTTCAATGCTAATAGGTCTTTCAGTTGCATTTGTCGGTCAAACATTCTATGCATATCATATCTACACGTTTACGACAAGACGGGCATTTCCTGTGTTAATTGTGGCCGTAAGTGATATATCTCCTATGCCTGCATGGACATCATCTAACTTGCCCAGATTTCATTGACAAGCTCTATTGCTGGCTTCGTAGTTGGGGCTTTTGGCTTTGAAGGTTGAGATCATCTTTCGAATCAACACATCCCTGTGCTCAATCATTTCAGCTGGAAGTCTTACTCTACTTAACAACCGAAGGACCTATATCTTCACCGGAGTACGCACTTGCCAAGACATCTCTGTATCTCAGCTAACTTGTTCGCAAAGGTCTGGTGTGGTGGTGCTGCCTTGAGTGACACCCTCATTGCCACCTGCATGACGTACTATGTAGGTATGTCCTCTCCGGTCCGTACTGAACATTTCTGATGTGATTCCAGCTCTTACAAAGTGATACTGGGTTCCGCCGCACACATGCCCTGATCTCAAAGCTAATTCGTCTGACTATCGAGACTGGCAGTGTAACCGGTGCGTTGTATCCCACGACAGATTCTGGCACGCTGATGCTTTGTAGCTCTTGTAGCTATTACCACTCTCGTTCTGTTCTTCGCATTGCCAGGGACTATGTTCGAAGGATGCTTCGCCCTCTTGATTCCAAAGGTTTACGCCAACATGATCTTCGTGGTTCTGAACTCTCGTCTCCGAATTGTGGGCGGACGCGCGACATATACGTCCTCTGCAGACATGGTGTCATTTCCGAGTATCGTCTGGCGTGACGAGGTAGCCTCCGATGGGAGGAGTCACCCTACCATCGGGCGCCCCGTTGTTTCGATTACAAGGGAAGCCTTCAGTGACCGAAACTTCACTGATGACCGTCTCGAGATGAAGACCGTGGGTGTAAGTCGTGACTTTCTTTCTTGAATTGTACTTACCATCGCACAGGAATCTCGCAGCAACGTTGACTGCGTGTAACAGAGGTTTTCGCCGAAAGGTTTTGATGCGCGTCGCCCTTGGTATACTTGGAGATCTCCATAGTTCGCCTTTGCTTCACGTTTCTTAGCACAGGCGGATTTAGAAAGGAACAATAGTAACAACAGAGTTTGTAAGGCTGGTTTATTTAAAACCCACGCCAGCCTCTCTCCACAAAGTTCGTACACGCTCAGCATGCCAGCCATGTATCTAATCGTCGTTTCACACACGCTCACGGTAACCGAGGTCTTGGATCGCTCGCATAGGTGACGGCTCTATTCAGGTCCGCCTGTCGCTAACAGTAAGTACACAAGTACGATAGTGACAAGAATGACACGTACTTCGAGGCAACGGCGTCAGTAAAACCACCTTGAGAGAATGACTGTCGAGAAGCGCACCACGGTAGATATGGAATCAACAATTGACGCGCCCCATCCATGCCTGGAGTCCTTGTATGATAGACTCTCCGGTTGCAAGTCATCGTGGGCCCACGCAAACCGCCTAGAAGCATTTTCAGCAGTCGAGTACATTTGTGGAAGAGCAAATTGACGTACGAATGTAATTGGAGGACAAGTGTCAGTCTCTTCTGCAAATTTTCTATGTAACCTAGTGTATGCTTGTTTGTTGGTGAAATGTGAGATGAAGAGATTACCAAAAATAGCATCCTTCCTCCTAACAGTGACGGTGAGACGCGTCGACGACGACGACGACGAGCATGTTCTGGAGGTGCGCCCGCCATGGCTGCCCATCTCCCCGCTGAACGACCGCCGCAGATTTGGATTCAACGCAGCATCGGGGATTGACGCGCTGCTGGACAAGGATGACGTCTCGTTGGAAGCCATACTGGACGAGGACGAGCTGCTACAGGAATGCAAGGCGCAGAATACCCGCCTGCTGGACTACTTTCAGCGGCCCGACGTGCTGCAGCGGCTGCTTGGATACGTGACGGGCGAGATTGACGGCGAGGAGAGGGGCAAATTCAAGTACGTCCCAACGAACGCGACAGCGGCGCGCTGACGACGACGGCGCGCAGGTACCCATACGTCGCCACGGAGGTGCTCTGCAGCGAGATTTGGTCGATAGTAGAGACATGCATCAACGAGCAAACGCAGCTGCTGGTGCCGTTCTGGGAGTCGCTGCTAGACCGGTCGCCGGAGGAGATGAGGACCCAGATGGTGATGGCCTCGCATTTCGCCAAGATCAATGCCGTGTTTTTGAGCAAAAAGCCTGCAGAGGTGATTCCCCGCCTGTCCTTGTCGCCGTTTATCCAGCCTTGACAGGCCGTTAGATGCTCGCATTCATACAGTCTCTGCCTAATGTCGTCGAGCGCATCC
Source organism: Hymenopellis radicata (assembly GCA_015501595.1). Lineage (NCBI taxonomy): Eukaryota > Fungi > Basidiomycota > Agaricomycetes > Agaricales > Physalacriaceae > Hymenopellis > Hymenopellis radicata. The sequence continues at coordinate 49,659 of JADNRX010000378.1, forward strand.
TCAAGCACGTCGAGAACCCTTCCTTTGTCGACCTCCTTGTTCGCATCATCCAGCTCGACGAGTACCCTGGTGGCACGGGTGTCTTGGAGGTAAGCTATAACATATTCCTGCATTATTGCTAACCCTCTATCTAGTGGTTATCCTCACAACATCTAATGGCCCAACTCATTGAGCGGCTCGCTCCGGAACGCCATCCAGAACTACACGTCGTCATCGCCGAGCTCATCAAGGGCATCATCTCCCTCGCCACGCCCTCACCAGGCTCCAGCGTCACCGACGGCGTCCAAAACGGGACATCATCCAACCTCTTTGCACGCGAGCTTGCCCGTCGCGAAAGCATATCCCAGCTTGTAGGATACGCCCTACAGGACTTTGGCCCCGATCCCGACAACGAAGACTCGTTCGAATCCTCTACTTCATCCGTCATCCAATCCGTCGGCGTAATCATCGAATTAATACGCAAGAACAATTCCGATTATTTTGAGCCATACTTGTTCCACACGCTCCGTAATCGCCTTATGCAGGTGCAGCAACAGCTGTCCTCGCAGCCGGAGAACGTGACGCGAGAGGCGTTGGAGCGTACCATGGCGGAGATGGTTGAGCACATGGGCGTTGTGCATCTTGGGCCCGTCCTGGAAATCGTCAACGAAAATCTACCCACTCTGGTTAAATATCTTAAATCGCCTAGAAGCTCGGTTAGTCCGCTCGTAGTTGACCCAGCTTTCGTACTCATTTATGCAGACAGGGCCCGTCGCGTCGACCGTTGGCACGTCTCTCCCATTAACGTTTGAGCGTTTTAGAATATGCGAGTTGATTGCGGAACTCTTGCACTGCTCGAACATGTCCTTATTAAATCGACCTCTGGACAAGAATAACATTTATGACTCGCAGGGACGCTTGACGGGCGGACTGGCAGGTCTCGAGGAGCTCGCTACGCTTGTGGGGTCATCAGAGACGGGTAATAACCACGATTCTATGGAGGACATTGTCGATGAGATGGAGCCCGCGATGGAATTACCCATATCCCACTCTTCGCAGTCGTCGCGCTCATCGCAGTCTCCTTCTCTTTTGGATTCTGACGAGGATATGAGCGACGACGATGCGATGGAGGCGATGGAAATATACGAGGAGGTTCCAATATCCACTACTCCCCCGCAGCCCAATCCTTCTCCACCACAACCGCCCATGGTCGTCCCATCCTCACCCAATGCAGCTTCGCTGCCACCTCCGGCTGAAATTGCCGCACGCGCAAGGTCAAGGTCAAGATCCAACTCGGCTGCGAGCGACTCGTCGACGGCAGGACAGAGGAGTCGGAGCTCGCGCGCCAGTTCCAGACGATTTACATTCCAAGAGCCTACTTTGGACGAGCCAGTGTTCATAGGCGAGAAGGTCAAGTCGCGGTTGTTGGAATTGAAAGTCATGCCGACCTTATTGGTAAAAATTTCCCTCTTTCTCTTTTCTTCCGCTCTCAACTCTGTTTGCAGGATCTATTCTTTGAATACCCTTGGAACAACTTTTTGCATAGTGCAGTGTACGACATTATACATCAGATACTTACCGGCAACCTGGAGAGTGGGTATAACCGCGAGCTGGCGGTGTCGCTTTTCCGAGACGCGCGGTTGATGTATCGGATTGTGGAGGGTCAGAAGCATAATGATGTAGAAAAGTGCGTCGTTGTTGTCCAGCATTGACACCTTTGCTGACCTTGCTCTTAGTGCCAAGCCCAAAGGTGTTCGGCTGGGCTACATGGGACATTTGCAGATGATCTCGGAGGACGTGCTTATTGCGCTCGAGTCGTTCCCACCGGAGGCGCGGCTACTGATAATACAATACGCGCCGGACCCGGATTGGGATGAGTACGTGACGGGGCGATATTTGGAGACCAAGAAGCGGGACAGTATGCTCTTGGGAGGCGGGAAGCCGGTCATTGGCTCTGGGTTCCGCACGGGCGGGGCTGGGCGGTGGAAGGTGGATGAAGAGGATGCGAACACGATAACGATGAGTGGTGGGGTGAATGGAGGTTGGGGCTGCGGCTGCAGGTGGGAGCGAGTTGAAGGGCGAGTTCAGGCGGGCGACATCGGATAAACGGAGAGAAGGGAGTGCGGACTTCGGT
>JADNRX010000379.1:0-51429 GCA_015501595.1 Hymenopellis radicata
ACTCGAGGCTGGCCTGCAACTATTGAGTGAAATAACCATCTCCACTAAGAAGTACAAACTGTCAGTGACAGTACGTTATCTCTGTACGCATGCGCTTACTCCACTTCTTCAGGCGAGCAAGATACGGTACCTCAGCCTCGAGTAGGAGCAACACTGAGGATGCACAACATAAGAATGTCTAAGCAGTGAGAGAGCGAATGCGCCTACTTTCTTTAATGTGCCCCCAGTGCCTGACCTTTTCGAATAACAGGGCAGGCTTGTGCCAGAGATCTATTGGGATCCTATCGAAGAGAGTATCCCAAACTGCCTCGGGCAACTGGGGTGTCCGTGAGGCCAGATCACGTAGACGCTGTGTCGTGGTGAGCACTGTTCGCGTTTAACCATAGCTCAACTGGATCAACATTCGAGTCAGTACGTATATCAGAAGCGCGGATGGATCTCGCACCGTAGGGGCCGATGAGGTCTTCATAAGCAGCCGTTTGCGCAAGTTCCAAGTAATTTTCACTGGCGTCGACTAGTTCTTGTTGTTCCTTATCGTAAAGAGCTTGTCTGGATATACCAAGGAGCGGATTAGTTCTGGCCTATCATCGTACCCAACTGGCCCACCTATCGGTCATGTTCAGATTGAAATGTAGAGAAGAAGAAGGATTGGATGTCAATAAAAGAGGCGGAGGGGACTGTGGGTACTTATATTGAAACGAGACAAGGACCTTAACAACCTTCAACTTGATACAGAACAAGCATTCGTTCATCCAAAGAAGGAACCTCTTGTGTCAATTTCTCAAACCGAACAAGGTGACCTAGGAATAGAACAACGAACGTAGTACTAGATTAGACGGTACGTTTTCAACTACGGTTCTCAGATTCGTTCGTAGAAAAGAACATAGGCTGTCTTATCAGAAGGAGGACTCGTTGTAAGAGGCAGCCTGAGAGACAGAATATCGTCTCTTGGGACAGTAGAGACAGTCCTGTCGTTCATACGAAGCCACGGACGAACGTCGTCTTTCACTGGAGCACGATAACAGTCAATGTCATGACCGGGATGCGTCATGTCGGCAGTATAATGGCCAGTGACGGCGGTCCTTCCGTGATGGTGCACAACTATGGTAGTTGTATTACATCGCGGCAGACGAGAGGACAGTGCAACTTACCTCCGACAAGTTTGTACTGAATACTGGAGGAAAGCGAGCAATAGGGTGCTATCAGCTCTGTTTGTCGTAAGCATCGCGCATTGGTTAAATGGCTCGCAACCTGCCTGAGGGTATGTCCACAACTGTATCCACACGAATCGGTTTGAAGGCTTTTCTGGTTTCCATTGAGTTGCTGTCAAAGACCCATCGCCCAAGTCGTATCACAAGCACAGCGGGTAATTGCTCAAAATAGCATCGTCCTCCTAGTTGTCGGAAAAACGTTTGAATGCCGCTTTTAACATCTAAGACCGTTTCCTACGTGAGCTTAGTAGGTTAGGAATGAATGTTCCTTAGATGTATGCTTACCGTTATGGGGAGTCTCAATAAGAATTCGGGAGTCTCAGAGATGAGAGTACTGAATAATCTGTACACCGCAGTCTCTTTCGTGCTCTCAAACCGGTACCCATCGTACTCCCGTCGAAGTTCTTGGGCGGAAGGTTTCCAAGTTGGTGACGAAAGAGAGCGACGAATCATGTCAAATTCGACGTTCAGGACCGACAGGTATTCCACCAAAAATTCTCCGCAGTCTTCTTCGCTTTGAAATGTGGCCTTATAGTAAACGAGATCAGCCTTGACGAATGTTGGGGAAAATTGGTCCGGCTGCACTGCGATGGGCTGCGAGGTGAAAAATCTAGGAAGAGCATTGGCAAGCGCATCAGACAGTTTCGTGGGGTTGAGATAAAAGCCTGTGCTCAAATCTCTGGTAACCCACGAGTCGGCCTCAGGACGTCGGTCTTCGACCTGGTGATAGAACATCCTTACAAACTCAATAGTCGCATGGACAAGAGGCGCTATATGACCGAACTCGTCCCGATTCAAGACGTCCCCAAGTTGAAGGAATAGCCGAGCAAACACTGAAGTGTGAATCAGACCTTGTAAACCCGCATTTCGGAAACACATGTTTTGGGGATTGTATAGTCCGTGGGATTCGAAACGCCACAGGCGAGCATCATGCTCGTCGGGACCGTGCTCAAGAAGGGTTGCCAGTTTCGCATGCCTAGGGCGCGCAGGTTGCACGGATGCAGTGGGTAAAGCACTTGGTGGTGTATGGTTACGAGCTGTACTGTCCATTGGAAGAGCAGAAGAAGACGATTGAAAGCCGCCACTATACGCCATTCGCTGGCCCGAAGAAGTGGATGTGGTAGACGAAAGCGGTTTTATCACATTCGGAACGGGCGAAGACGTTTTTGGTGTTGGAGGCTGACCGGAGCGACGAAGACTGGCAGGGATAGTATGAGGCTGCCCCCGAGGTTTAGGGATTTTAACAGGGATAGTTTGGGGATTTGTCCATAGTGGGACCTGCGAGTCCCTTGGGCGCTTTGCAATGAATTGACACCGTGATCAACAGTTGACTGTCGGCGCGCACACAGATCAGGTTGTCCTTCGGCACTTGATCGATGGAAACAACGGTAGCGTGTGGTTGACATCACTCCCAAAACAGAAGTATCGATAACTGAAGCGTTTCCCTGAACGACAGTTCGACGCTCACACCCAGTACTAATCAGACGGGGATAATTCGGTAATTCCTGAACCGGAGAAGGTTGAGGGACGCTTGACTGTCTCGGTGAACGCGAGGAAGAGTGCACCACAGGTCCATGAGTTGGGACCTGAGGGATGACGGGAGTAGGAGGCGGGAGGAAATGCTGTTGGCTTGTCGATGTGTACCTTCCCGGGTCATATCCCGTTGTGTGCAACACTCCGAGGACAGAAGTGTCGATAATCGGCTGGCGCACGGCGGTTTGAGGGACAATCGCGCTAGGCGGAATTCCAGCTTTGCGAAAGTCTTGTCGAGGAGGGAACTCTCCGTCCTCTGAGAGATAGTCGCATGGGCTCCCTTTGTACCGCTTCGCCTGCTGCCCTATCTGAGACTTCTTCACGGAAGTGTCTCCCTTCAAGGTCATGATTTTCTCCTCCAAGAGGCGGCACCGCGTAATTACGTCGCCACACTTCTTCTGGAGCGCGGCGTAAGTAGGGGGAAGGTCGACGGCTTCATCATTGGCTGCCATAGCCAGTTCATCTACGGTGATGAGCGCAAGTCAGATATGCTTCACGAAGAGGCACAATACGGACGCACAGTCCTGGAGGGGTCCAGAATCCTGAGCAATAGCCTGGATGACTTCGGTGTAGTTTTGGAACTTGTAGCCATTTTTTTGAGATTTCTGCGTCTTCGCGGCTTTCTTCCGTGCCTCCTTCAAATCGCGTCTCTCGCGACAAGATAAAGTAGACGCGGTGGGAAATGAAAAACTCATGGTGCCGCCCATTGAACGACTTTTGTCCACAAAATACAAGGTCAATTATACCAAGCGTCGCCACAAATCTGTTTATGGAGTGTTATTGTACTTTACATCAAGAAAATATCAACGCGTACCATCAGCGAGCCACAACTTGTTGTTCTCATTCATCATTATCCTTGTCTCCATCTCGTCTGTGGCAAGAATCGCTCGCTAGGGTCGACGTCATTATTATTGAATTGAAACCAACTTGGCGGGAAGTCCGCGATTGTTGGATACCGAAACCCACCTCTCGTGTTGCAGCGTGCTGTAGCCACCGAGTTATGGCGAGTTCAGACGATACAAACCACGGAGCCCTCTCTATACGCGCACATTGACTGATCAGAGTCAGCTAACCTAGAAATGAATTGTGGCGCTGTCTAGCCGTGTCACGAACTTCATGTGCTCCTCGCAACCGAATAATGCATTTGGTTCCTGCTCCGCCGTCATAATATTTCCGTATCCAGATGCAGAACAGAGTGTTGTTGGGGTGCTGGGAACATGGGCGTAGTGAGCAAAGGTGTTGATGATTGTTTACCACCCCAAATGAGGCAATTCCGATGCCGCTTCCCGATTCCTAACCCCCAGCTCAGAAACTTCAACAATCGTACGTATATATTAACACTCTATATTGGACAACGTTATTCAGATTCTTTCGTAGAACAGAACAAAGGGTGTTTTCGTAGAGGGCGTGCCGTCACGGCAAGTTTTGGTGGCGCGATAAACATCGGCTGCTCGTACAGCGGAAACAGCCGTATCATTCATACGAAACCATGGACGAGCGTCTTCTTCATCTCGCGCACGACGATGGTGGAATCTGTGTCCAGGATGCGCTACATCGGCTGTGTAATGCCCGGTGATAGCGGTTGCTCCGTGATGGTACACGACTGAAAACATCATGTTCACGATGTGGAAGATTGAGATAGAGTTTACCACACACCTCCGGAAAGTCTGTATTGAACAGTCGAGGGGGGTTGATAATAAGGAGTTAGGAATTCTGTCCGTGACAAAACGTGAGCAAGTTGTTCACGAGAACGTCGTGTGGCCTAACCTTCAGGTATATCGAGGACTTCTGGTATATCAATCATCTGGATGGTTTTGACGGTGGTTCGAACACTCCTTGCGTAGTCGAAGACAAAGCATCCGAGGTTTAACACAAGTACGGCCGGTAGTTGCTCAAAGTATGCTGGTTCACGGATATGCTGAAAGTACAGTCGAAGGCCTTCGGTGACGCTGGACACATTTCTCTTTGTCATACTTAGCAGACGAAGACAAGATTGAAGGTAGAACGATCACTTACATTGATGGGAATCATCATCACAAAACTGCCAGGTTTCTCAGATATTGTAACACCGAAGAGAGAATATATCGCGGTTTGGTTCGTATGCATCATGTACTCAGAGTCGAGCTGAGAAGAGGAAGACCTCCAGGCGGGAGAGCGAAGTGAGCGGCGAATAAGGTCGAATTCGAAGTTGAGCTTCCTCAGATATTCAGCCAAAAATTCTCCGGAATCTTCTGCGCTTTGCATTACGAGCTGATAGAGGAGAAGGTTAGAAGGAGACCTCGAGGGTAGAACTCAACGCACATCTTCGCCCTGCTCGACTGCAATAGGCGCTGTCCTGAACAACATCGGCATAGCAGCAGTAAGCGCAGCGAATAGATCTGTACCGGGCCCGAGATAATGGCCGACCGTAATGTCTCTTCTGACCCACCAACTCTGTCGAGAAGTCCGCCCCCAGCCTGGCGATAGAACATCCTGATGAAGTCGACCGTCGCATGAACAAGTGGAGCTACGTGGATGAACTCATCACGTTCTAAAACATCCCCAAGCTGCAGAAAAAGCTGAGCAAACGCCGAGGTGTGGATGAGGCCTTGCAAAGCCGCATTTCGGAAACACATATTGTGCGGGTTGTATAGTCCGTGACATTCGAAATGCCACAGACGGGGGTCGGATCTGTCGGGGCCATACTCAAGAAGAGCTTTGAGTTTTTCTCGTTGCGTGCCGACGGTTCGGATAGGCACTGTAGTTGGACGGAGAGTAGAACTTGGTGCACGGGCCACGCTGTCGACCAGCGGAGCCGAATCAGCCATTTCGAGACGGTTATTGTATGCCATTGGTGAATTCGAGGAGGCTACAAATGGCGCGGACGACGTCGACAAAGATAATATTGCTTAGAGGCATGGGTGATGTCGGATGCTGATCAGATCGAGACACACGTGAACGCGAGGAATGAGCGCGAAGTAATAGAGGTAGCTTCGTGGACCTGTTGTTCAGGCTGTGACCTGTGAATCCTTTGAGGAGCTACTGCTGAGCAGCAGAAGGGCGATCAAATTCTCGAGCCGGATCGCGCTGTGCGTCTTTGTTAACCTGACCCGACGATTGCGACGAGGCCCTCGCAGCAAGTGAAGCCGGAGGAGACTGTTGTTCGACTATTGGGGTGTATCTGGGAGGGTAACGTCTGGTTGGTGACATCACTCCCAAGACAGCATCGACACTTGGAGCGTTCTTAACCGGGCGGAGAGAATTTGATGAGTCTTGAGGTTGACCGGGTTGAGGGACGCTTCGCTGTCTTGATGAACGCGAGGAAGAGTGCACAACAGGTTCATAAGCTCGAACCTGGGGGATGACGGGAGTAGGAGGTGAAGGAAAGCGCTGTTGGCCTCTCGATGCGTAAATAGCCGGGTTATGCCGTGTTGTGTGCAACATCGCGAGGACAGAAGTGTCGACAATCGGCTGGCGCTCGGCGGTTTGAGGGACAATCGCGCTAGGCGGAATTCCAGCTTTGCGAAAGTCTTGTCGAGGAGGGAACTCTCCGTCCTCTGAGAAATAGTCGTATGGCTTCGCCTGCTGCTCTATCTGCAACTTCTTCACGGAAGGTTTATAGGCTTTGTGAAGGTTTTCGAGGAAAGTGTCTCCCTTCAAGGCCATGATTTTCTCCTCCAAGAGGCGGACCTCTACATTAACTGCACGGCACTGCGTAATTACGTCGCCACACTTCTTCTGGAGCTCGGCGTAGGTAGGGGGAAAGTCGACGGGATCGATATGGAAGAACAGCCCTTGGAGGTGGCCGGGTTCATCAATGACGGTCATAGCCAGTTCATCTACGACAGCAAATCAGATATGCTTCACGAAGCGCCAAACGAACGTACAGGCTTTCTTCTGTGCCTCGTTCAGGTAGCGACTAGATAGAGTAGACGCAGTGGAGGTCGCGAGAGTAGCCGCGGTGGAGGATGATAAACTCATGGTGTCGCTCATTGAACGATTTTTGTCCACAAAATACAAGGTCAATTATACCAAGCGTCGCCACAAATCTGTTTATGGAGTGTTATTGTACTTTGCATCAAGAAAAAGATTAATGCATACCATCAGCGAGCCACAACAGTTGTTCTCGTTCTTGGAGTTTTGATTATCCTTGTTTCCATCTCGTCTGTGGAAAAGGATCAGCGCTGGGGTCGACGTCATTATTATTGAAGCGAAACTAGTCTCGAAACCAGACTGAGTGAGGTGTATGAACAGTCGTTCCTCCCACTTACATGAATCCAACTTCCAAGTTCAAGGCGAAGTCGACATTTGCACGCCAAAATGCAGAACCTCTGTTATTGTGGCACGTCGAATCCAATTCAGTGTCTCAGAAGAATGTGATGCCTCCCCGTAAACCGGAAACCGTTGGCGGTGGTCACGGTAATTAACCGCACAGCATGCCTCCAACGCAACAAAATGTTACGATGCGACTGAACAGTCATTTGTTCGAATCCTGTGTACGAACAGCCACCTGTGCTGTCGCGGGGTGGTGGACGCGGATGAAAGGCTGCGTTCGGATTTCACCGGTCCTCAGGGACATCTGCCATGATCCACGCCTATCCGAAGCTTCACCTTGAGCATTGAAGCTGTTGTACGATCTTGTTAATTAGATAACGACCTGCAGGATGTCTACATGCCTGTACTTGACTTACTACCATACCGTCGTATTTCTTTTTGAAAACAACGACTTGAAATCAGTGTCAATCAGAAAGTACGTCGACTTAAGCCTTCACAGCTGCATCGCTCAGCTCAGGAAGCGCCCAGTCTTCCGAGCCTCCGCCCACCGACTGCCACGTTTGTAAAAGTCCATGGGGTGTGCACCGTCCTCTCCTTGCCATTGACCAAGAGCCACACCAGCCTCGTATACGCTCAACAACGGCTTCTCGAAAGCGCTACCCCAATCAATGGAAAGACGAGGACATGATGTCTGAACGAAAACATCGATATGGGGTGCAAATAGAGACAGTTTCGCAGGAGACAGCTCGGAGAGGAGGATAGGAATGGGTGTGAGGCTCGATTCGACCGAATCGACTCCTTTTGGAGGAGACGATGCGGCATGGACTAACGCGTCCAGATGTCCTGTACTCCCTTGTCTCCCCAGGGTTCCAAGGATGATTCCCCATGTCTTCCCCGTCCTAGCCCTTTCCACTGCACTCGCGCGCGCCCGCCGCATAGCAGCGTGATCATACCCTTCTCGGGTCAGCTTTTTGGAATATGGATCGTAGCGAAAAGCTGGGAGACCCGGATTGGCGAGCATAGCGGCTTCAAGATGAAAGCGACCGTCGCCGAGATAGATGATCGCATCGGCGTCATCTGAAAGCGATGGTGCGGTGCAGCCCAAGATTTCTCCGGGGGAAAGTGGATGTGCGCGAGGAATGGAGGTATTGTAGTCCACGGAAAGGGTGTCATGCAACGCAGATAGAGCGCTGGCAAATTGGATCGTGGATACGAGCGCAATACGCGTCTTTTCGGCATCCCCGCTTTCAGAATCCTCCCCAGCAGAAATAGCCAAATGACGATGAGCGGTGATCTTTTCACCGACGTCTGCAACATCCTCGACTAGGTGCTGCAGTCCTTGTTTCCCAGTTGGAATGTTCAGCTTGATTGTTTCCTCCAAGTGCCGCGAGTCTATGGCAATCTCCACGAAGACATAGAGGGTCCTCAGGCCGCCCTCGTCGTTTACGTTCATAGGGACCAGACAGCTGTGGCCGTAGTGGACCAAAAAGTCACAACCGAGAGCTCTCGCAGTGTAATCATCGACACAACAGGCTCCATAAGTTACATCTCCGAGTATCACTGTTGTTGCCTCCGTAAAGCGTTCGATAATGTCCGCTATAATGCATGCAAACATTTGTAGACCTTCTGGGAGTTGTAACCCGACGCATTGCGCGCCGAACTTTTGGATCTGTGAGATCGTCTTGGGCAGCTCGAATGAATAGTTGGAGGGCAAGACAGAGATGGCGGCATCGAGGGCGGGAGATGATGGGAATTGCGGCGGTGTGTAGGACGATGAGGCAGACTTGAAAGCCTTTTTCGAGGTTGTACCGACGAATTTTCGCCGGCGTGGCTTTGTTGCAGACGATTCAGCGTGCAAGGAGGTGGTTGTGGTTGATGACATTTTTGATTACACGATCGAATGCCGTGGTCTCGACCCTTATTCGGTAGTCCTGTTATAGAAGGTGCCTGATTTGGTAGAGCCACCAACTCTTTGTTTTGCAACCTGCCTCGCAGTTCGTGTGGCGTACTGGCCACATCATGAACTGAATTCCCTCGACTAGCCACAGCCATATCTACTAGCCTATCACGAACTCAACAACGACTTGCCCTGCGATGAACCCTTCACACCAACATTCCCCCGCCATTCCAAGCTCAACGCCGCCGCGGGGTACGATCCTCGGGCTGCTGCGCGGGCGACGGAGCCACGAGCTCCCTGCCGTCGTTATCGGCAGTTCTATTGAAGCACGACCGCAACCAGTACCGGTCGTAGAACCGCCCACGGTGGTGGCGCTCTCGACTGCGCGGGGACCGAGCCACCGCATTAGGCTCGTCCCACACCTTGACACTCGTCGATCGCTCAAGTTCGACCCAATCACACGCGATCTGAGGGAAGGCGAACCCTCCCTCCGCATTGGGCGAGCCAATGCCCACTCTAGCGCTTCCCCACAGAATATTATGCCCCAACCACATCCCACTTCCGGTAAAATCGCCTTCAAGAGCAAGGTCGTTTCTCGCACTCATGCAGAGATGTGGGTTGATGCCGATGGTCAGTTCTTTGTTCGCGATACCCGCTCATCGAGTGGGACGTTCTTGAACCGCCAGCGCCTAAGTCCGGCCAATGACGAGAGTCCACCAAAGCAAGTCAAGGATGGAGATATCCTACAACTCGGTGTCGATTATCAAGGCGGCACAGAGGACATTTACAAGTGCGTCAAGATGCGGGTTGAACTTGGACGGGAATGGCAGGATGGCAGGAATGCATTCAAGTATGTTCCCAGTATTCTAATTGTGTATCCTTTTAATTGTGTGAATAGTACGAGTGCCATGAAAAATCTCAAATCACTTCGCATCTACCACTCCGAAACCTGCCAATTGCAAGACTAATATACCTGATTGTTGCATATGTCTCTATCCTGTGACGATCCGCCAGGCACTCTTCATTGCGCCTTGCTCGCACACATTCCACTACAAATGTCTCCGCCCATTACTCCTCAATCATCCAGCGTTCTCGTGCCCCCTCTGTCGCACATTTGCGGACCTCGATGAAGATGTCGAGATTGAGGTTGAGGAGAGCGAAGAGGAGATCGTACTCGAAGAGGAACTCGAAAAAGATGTAAAAGAGAAGCGGGAGAGAGATGCAGGCGCAGAGACAGAGGTTGAGACGGACCAAAATGGCCGCTCACGGCTTTGGCCTGGCATGGACTTGGTGGCGGACGCAGAGGACCAAGATGTCCTGATGCCCCACGCCATGGGCATGAACGATACGGTGGTTCAGCAGGTCAAGTATCCCTACGCGCCCCTTCCTTCTTAAATTTTACGAGTTGTATTTATCTCTACGTCACCACGACTTCGTGGATGATTCATTCCAGTTTGTGATATCTTTCTACCTTACTTTCGGTGCGCCACACATATCCCCTATTTTACTTGCCGCGTCTCCGACTTCAAATATTGTTCTTGGCAAGAAATGGTCTTTCGTAAGGCTATGAAGAGAGAGTGTAGCTACCCGTCGATAGACAGTCGTAGAGACTTGGGATGCGCGGGTTGATCAGTAATCCATCTCCAACAACGTCCAGTCCCCGAGGGTAAAAATGTCAGCGTAGTGCTAATGGTATATACACGCAAAAATGGCGCGATATAGTCTACAGAGTCTATCAAGTGGCAACTAAGCCCAAAAGAGATCAATTCTTCTTCTTGTTGGGCACAAAGATCCAAGAGAGCGAGATGAGCACACGGAAACCGCAGCCAATTCCCAAAGCGCCAGGAGCACCTATAGCACCCAATATAGCGCGACCTATGAATGCACCGAGGAAGAGGGCGCCTGCTGCAATCAGCTTATGGTCCCGCGTCTTCACTTTGTGCTTCAAGTTAAACAGTTTGGGGTCGCAGACGAGTTCAACCCAGACGGTTGTTAATACGACTGAAAAGATGTCAGAATCCTGGGGCCACCATCAATGAATGTACTGGGAAACCCACTCGTCGTTGTGAACTGCGTGTTCAGCCGCTTCCCCACGATACCCTGCACGCCGAGGCTCGCGCTCATGAACGCGACACAGACAAACGAGAGCGTGTTGGTCCACGCCGGGAACGCGCGCTCGTCCGCGACGCCCGGTTGGCCGCTTTTGTAGATGGTGACCGCAGCGGCCATGGTGAGCAGGGCCTGCAGGAAGGTCGCGAAAATAAGCCAGATGCGTTTGTGGGCTCCCATCTTGTCGCCGAGCCGACCGACGAACGCGCCAGCGTTGAACGCAAGGAGCGACGTCAGCGCCTGCCTGTCGGCGATGTGAAAGTCCGAGGAGCGGTGCCCATGAGAGCCGTCAAACAACCGCGCGATAGCCAGCCCAAGCTACAGAAGGAAGGGGTGTCCTTAAAAGTAAGACGCGAAGGGAATAAGGGTAACGCACCTGCGCAAAATTGCCCGTCTGGAATCCACACCAGACGAATATCGCAGAGAACGAAATCACATCTCTACACGTAGGGCAAGTTAGCCAAACTCGATTGCCAGTCGATCACTTACATGTATCCAGTCATAAAGCAATACGCAGCGAGCGGCACAGTAGACTCCTTCGGATCCACATCCTCGTTCAGATGCGACCAGAACGAAACGCTAGCCGGCGCCTCCTTCGGGGCATGCGCAACCTCTGGGTCGCCCCCCACGGTCGTGAAGGTATCGGACTTTTGCAGACCGGAGATCTCAGCCATTTAATGAAAGAGGGACTACGAGTGGGAACTGGGAGACAGATGCGGGGGGGAGCCTTGACTCTGCCCGAGTGCTTGACAGTCCTTTTTCAAGGGAACGGCAGTCTATATCCTTGGCATCTTCAGATCGGAAATCCGCTTTCAAAACGCTTACGGCCGAGGCACGGAACTGATTACGGACCAGAGTCCTCTTGGCGTCCGGACTGCATTCGGAGCTGAATCGCAGTGCAGAAAACCTGGAAAATAACCTGAGTACGATTATAAAGGAGGAGGCAACCTATCCTGGCCACAGGAGCCTCGCGTCGTGGAGCTTACGGAGATCAAAGTTGTGCATTACTTTAATTTACCGGTCTGTACGTGTTCAGGTCCAGACTTGCCAACTTATCACCGCACTAACTACCTCACCCGAACACCCAAGAGATTGTACTGTATATAATACAGTACAGCATGCGCGTTTCGAAGAAAGAGCCAAGACCCAAACGAACAACAAGCGTCTAGAATTCCAAAGTGCAGAGAAATAAAATATCTTTTCGTATCAACACAACTGTACAATAATCACCAAGGCGCAGGCATCCCAGACGCGGCCGATCCAATTTCCGTCAGCTCTGTCAACGGATCAAGCTTCCCCGCAAACTGTGGCATGTACACTGCGTTGGTGTACGGGCAGTGCACCGAGGGTGATCCTCTGTATATCGGCGTGTACGTCGCCGCGCACATCTCGAACGGTGTAAACTCATCATACGTGATCTCGACAGCATTTCGAGGATTTCTGTCTCCTGCGGCGATGCGTTGGCGGCACTAACGCAACGAACCAGTCAGCTGAAGAGGTAGGACGGAACGGAAAGGTGTACATACCGTCGCGACGATCTTGGGATCAGGCTTCAGTTCTAGTAGACGCTTCGCGAAGCGAGCAGCGTGAGCCTGGTTATTCGCCTTGGCGAACACGCTGATAGCACTGCGAAGGGCTATCTGCATCTGCGGCGGATGCAGCTCACAATGCGTGAAGTACGCCGCCAGTTCGAGGCTGCGGCGGACATTGGATGGATCTTCCTCGGCGACGCGCCGTCTCTCAAGCTCAATCGATACGCCAAGCAGGTATTCACGAGCGCTAGTAACAGTTTCCCGCCACTAAGGAAGAAGTCAGACGATGAGACTTGGTTCAGACTATGAATTTATTACCTGTGCAGCCTCGGCGTCCGAAGTAAGCGCAACCAAAAGCAGCGACTGGAGAACAGATTTGAAAGCCGTCTTTGCGTCGGTAAGCTTGTTCTGCGACACAAATCTGCTTCCTTCCGCCAGCTCCGTTCGTAAAGAATCGAGGGAGATCACGCCGACAGGCAGCACTCGACCAGGCGATGACTCTGCGGGGTTCCGTCGGACGTTCAACTTCAGTGGAGGTAATGAAGCTATGGGAGAGAGATAGGTGTGTGAGGAGCGGTACACAGATATGAACAGAGGTTTCAATGGCGCAAAGTTGACGACGCCAAGTTGACGGTTGAGTAACTAGAACGATCATCAGAACTTGTGTCAAGCGTAAGCTCACGACACCTACCTGCATTGCTGTCTCGAATGATCCAGCAGCGACGTGATCTGCTGCCAGAGGAGAGTTTCTGACCCACAACTCTGTCTCGTCCACCCCGGGATTAGCACCCGCACCAAGCTCCTCATCCTCCGGTACATCATCACCATTGACATGAACCAAGGACTCTTCAGGTTCGTCCGCGTCAAGATCCCAGCCTCCCTCTTCGGGATCGATGTCCTCGTGGGCTTCCTCCTCAGCCCAGGCATCCAATGCTCCAGATGCAGCGTCACCATTGGTATAGCTCGGCTCGATACCTCCTTCAAGACTCCCATTAGCCAACGCCTTGTCGAAGAAGTTCTCGCCAGCTGACACAGATGGCCAGACGAGATCTGTTGTGTCCGTGACAACAGGAGGAGGAGCTAACGTCGATGGACCAAAGCTGGGTACATCATCAACATCGGCGGCAGTCAAACTGGCAGCTTCGAGAATTTCTTCGGCGAGCTCTTCGAGACCGTTGGTTTTAGCAGTAAGATAGGCCAGAGGATCTAGCAATCAGTATCAGTAAAGTCTTGAACAACTGAGATAATATGGGGCGCATACACATGCCAACATCGCGTAAAACAGCGATCCTTCCTGCAATGTCACCAGCGTAGAGAGCATTGTGGAATCTGACATGGGGTCTCCACGGGCATCGGCAATCTTTTGCATTTTCGAAAGCTTGTCAGTGCTACCAGTCGCCAGGTATAGGAACGAAAGCTTGTCAAAGTTTTTGGTCTGTTGGTAAGCTTTTTCGACAATCTGGGAATTCGTCAATAAGATATACACTTCCAGAAACGTGCCCATATTCACCTTGTGATTACCCTGCTTCAGCGCTTGCTGAGCCAAACGCTCCCAACATTCAGGTCTGTCGATTGCCTTGGCCGTCTCCATCGCTACATCCAAGTTGCCACATTCAATCGCAAGTTCGAAACGAGTGTTGGTGTCTTGAACGAAGTGAAGTGCAATCTAGTCATGCAATTAGATCAATAGGCCAGGTTGTAACAAGCGATGCACACCTCTGGGAATCCTTTCTTCTGTAAGTAGCCAATGATACCCTGTCCGATTAAAGTTGAAGTTTTGATAATGTATAGCATCTCCTCGTAGTTGTTCTTCAGTAAAGCAAGTTTGAAGCGATATTCGGTAGGGTCGAAGGTGATTGTCCGTGGACGCGCAGAGCGATCGAGACAATGTACAGTCTTGCCTTTGACGCGCGTAAGATAGACGGGGTTGTCCAAAGTGCAAATCACGCCATGGTCGCTGAAACATGCCGGTTGAGTATCATGAAAGGCAATTGAGAACAAATAGCTTACCCTTGGGGAAGGCAGTACTTGATGTGGTTCAACGTTGAATAGAGGAAAACACCAGCATCGTCCCAGGCACCGGACTTGATTCGGATGGTTTCATGGATGAGACTGTGGTCTTCGAAAGTGCGCTTAGCGATTGTGATTGCTACGCACAACGTCAACGCCGTTCAAAGATAGGGATGAGGGTAACCACTCACTGTGCTTGCTCATCAAAGCGACCATGGATGAGTCCGTGTTCCAAACGACATACTTCACCGGTGGGCTGTTGAGTTCGGCGAGAGATTTCTGTTGTTGGAGATCGAACAATACAACAGAGCTCGTCGAACTGAGAATGAGGCAGCCAGTTCCACCGTAAAATATTTCATTCGTTTGCACTGGAGGCTTGATAGACCTCACAACGGAGTTTGAGAGATCACGGACTTCAATCAACTGTTACGAAGCGGTGAGTAACGGAATATTGAGCGCAAGAATTGAAAGGCGGAACCTGAGTTGCTTTGTTCAACACGGCGAACCTGTTACGCGCAACGAAGATGACACTCTGTCCTGAACCCTTCTTCCCATCTACACTAGAATCCTTGACTTCTCCCTGTACTTGCTGCGGGAGTGAAGTCAACTCGTAGAGACCGTTGTCTGATGAGATTGTCGTGATGACAGCCCTCTCCATCGCGTTGTAGCTTAACGTCCTGGGCGGCATATACGGACTCCCAAACTTGCGTACACTCAAGAGACCGATATCCGATCCAGTATTGAAGTCATACGAGCGAACGTACTTGTCGCGAATGTAGTACAGCATGTCGTTATGAACGGCAAATGCTGGTCGTTCGCGTTCCAGCTTGAACACGATCAGACCACTATCGTGACCGGCAGCAAAGAGGTTGAGATTGGGGTGTGAGGCGAGGACCCAGAAGCGGTCGTGTTCTCTGCGGAATGTTTGGATAGCTGTCCGCTTGGCCAAGTCCCAGACGCGAACAGTCTTGTCTTCACCACAAGACACGATGAGTTCGGATTTAGGGTGGAAAAGAGCGCTGGATACGTTGTTGAAATGACCGCGGCACGAGTCTACCTCCCAAGCTTTAGTCTCGCTCATTCTCCAGATTTTTATGGTACGATCGTCAGCTGCTGAGAGAATCAAAGGTAGAGTGGGATGGAAGACGGCGTAGTTGACACCGCGATCGTGACCTTCAAGCACGTACTTGACGGTAGAGAACGTGTCAAAGGTCTCAAAGTTGCCAGGACCGCTGCTGGACGACCCTCCCTTTCGAAGACCTGAGATGTCCCATACACGCACCGTTTGGTCCATGGAGGCGGATACGATGAGGTCGTCTTTGGGATGGAAGAAGGCCGACATGACATAATGGGTATGGCCAGTTAGGACAGCGATGCACTGGCGAGATGTGCTGTTCCATATGCGTATCGTTTGATCGTCGGACGTGGAGAGCTAGGCGTATTTAACATTTTTTTGCAGAGATGAACAATTGTCACTCACAATCCAGGGCATTTCATGATGGAATTGAACAGTTCGGATATAGTCGAGATGGCCGTGTAGCGTGAACAGACAGCGCCTATTCTGTGGTCGAATGTCTGTGATGCCAGTTAGCTCTTTTATCCCCTTGACACCAGTCAACGCACCCCAGACTTTGATTTTATAGTCGTCGCCTCCAGAAACTAGCAGGGCTCGGCTCAAATGGAAATGGACACCTCGGACAGGTCCTACAGTAAAAGCGTCAGCTTCAAAGTACTGTCCAGGGCATCACGACGTGCCTTCGTGTTCCTCGAAGCGGTCAACGAGCACTCCCATTCTGTAGTTCCAGAGTTGTACACTTCCATTGTGGAGTGCGGCGGCCAGCAACGGCTGCGTCGGGTGGAAGGCAAGGCCTGCGAGAAATATGTGAGCGGAAGGTCGGGATCGCGAGGCGGGCAGGCGCACCCTTGACGCGGTTGCTTTTTGACTCGAATTTGGTGAGCATAACCGACATTTTGGCAAGCGTTAGGCCAGGTCGAGCCTGGTCGATGTAGGGTAAGAGGGAGCTTGCGGTGCACAAATTCAGACGTGGACGTCACACGTTGTGCGTGACGCGGACAGCCACATCATTGACAGGTGTACATTTATCCTACATTTTACTACCTATTTTACAATAGAATTCACTCCGCGTGCTATAAAACATCTCAGGAAGCAGAATACGCGCAGGCCACATCTACTCACCTGATAAATACTCCTTGGCTGAGCTGGCCGTCTAGTGGGATACGTTAGCTGTTCACTAGGCACATTTGAGGCAGACATACCAAAGATTTAATAGCCTGATACACGCTCTTGTCGTGGTAGCGCATACCGGTTGCAGGGTCTGTATATGGAGCCTACAGAAACCGTCTCAGTAGTGACCTAGAAATCTCATTGAATATACCTCAAGACCGGTAATATCGCAGTAGTGACGCAAAGGAAATACAGAAGGCGGCGCCTCGATTGAAGCATCTTTAGGTCAGTGAGTACAAGGTCAATAATCGGAAGAAGAGAATACTTGCATGTTGGCATTTCTGCAGGTTCAGAATTCATCTCCATATTACCTTCCTGTCGCTCCAGCCGTCTTCGCTCGCGTTCGGCGCGTTCGCGTTCCTTCTCCTGGCTAAGCATGTTCTTCAAGTTTTTCGCCCTACGACCAACACCCTTTGTATAATGCGGGTTCTTGAATGGTTTTGGACTATGTAGATACGACAGCTGTTCTGCCAAACTCTTTCAAGTTGTTAGGACTGTTCCACCAGTCAAAGCAAAGACTACTACAGGTGTACCATCTGAAACAGCTTTCTTTCTCCCAAAGCCTTTAGGAGGCCTATACATTCGTTAGAGTAGACCAAGGAACGCGAACGCGACGTACATGATGACGGTCAAGACCAAGTTGGGGGCGGTATCACGGCCCGGCTTGCCTCCGACCACGTGACAGGCGAGACGCGTTTACTCTGTTTTTCCCGTCGCAATTTGTTTCCCGCCATCATGCCGCCCGTCAAGCGTTCCTCACAGGAGGAAGACGACTTTATGAACGACCTTTTGAATAACGACTCTCTGTGGGCCACTTCGTCGCCCGCGAAACCCAAAGCAAAAACGCCGTCGCCTGTGGCAACGCCAGTCCGTCGACAGCGAGCTTGCGAGAAGGCCAAGGCACCTGCGCCAGCTCCGTACATATTCAATGCTGAGGAACTCCTCGAGGGCATCGATGACTGGGATGATTTTGATATATCTCCTCGAAAGCCGTCGCCGAAGAAGACGAAAGCTGCGGTACGTCGATTTGATGCCCGTTTACGTTCTCTGACGCGTTTGGGAGCAGCCTACTAAACCTGAGCCCGAGATCAAGCATGTATGCGCGGTATTGCATATTCAAACGCGCTTTCTAACGTTTTCCAGACACCCTACGTAGGAGAAACGTGCACCCGATGCACCATTCAGACGGTCGAGGAGTACATCGTTGAACAGCGACGCGAAAAAGTGGGCCCAGTTTCCCTTGATGTAGCTGGAAGCTGAGTATCTATCAGCGACTTGTCGTGAGACTCAGCAAGAGTGACGAGCGTCGGTCTGTCATTTTGAAGGACGATTGGGTGCAAAGCGATGTACGCGTCGGTGAGCCCCATTTCATTTCTTACCATACAATGTTATTCTTACAGGCGACAGGCGACAAGGCAAACATCTTAGGAGAGTTCACTCTGTTGCGAGAGTCGTCGTCATCCTTGACTGCGACTATCACCATTTCTGCCAAACAAAACCTCTTCATACTTCACCCTGATACCCTCTTGACTGCAACCGCCCTCTCAAACGCTGCTCAATGTCGTCGTCGTCCCCTGCTATCTGCCCTGGTCCATTCTTCTTCCGATGTGACACCGCAATTGGTGTGGGGGAACATGCTTCATACCGTCCTTCAAGCTGCTCTAGTTGCAGACCGCTGGGAAGACAGTTGGATGGACGACAAGATTGACCAAGTCGTGCGCAATAACCTCTCGGACCTGCTGAGCATCAATTTTTCCGTTGATCAGGCGAAGCGGGAAGTCAAGGCTCGAGCTAAAGGTCTACAAGGGTTCTCCCAAAAGTATATTGCCAAAGAGCCTAAGGTCAGTCCACTGTCTCTAGCCTTCCACCCGCTAATGCATACTCTTCAGCCCTCCGCCAATCTCATCAATACACGAGCGGTACGCGATTCAAGTGCAAAATTGGCTATCACAAAGGTCCTTGATATCGAAGAAGACATTTGGTGTCCTTCTCATGGCATCAAGGGGAAGATAGATGCCACGATCGACACCATCATCTCGGAGACCACACCACCTATAACGAAACCTGTTGTTACTAAAGGACCTAAACCGCTTGAAGTCAAGACAGGGCGATCTATTGCAGGAATGGAACATCGCGCCCAGACAATGCTTTACACCATTCTCGCTGAAAAGAGATATGGGATCGAAGTTACTTCTGGACTTCTCTATTACACTCAAAGCGAAGAAATCGTGCAAGTACCTATCGGACGCAATGAGCTTCGCGGATTGATGATCTATCGGAACGAGATGGCGAGCTATATGGCGCGCCGTCATCTAGTGAAACCTGGCGGTGGAAGTGAATCCTTTTTGCCGCCAACTCTTGATGACGAGAGAGTCTGTAAGCGTTGCTACTCGCTAGACACGTGCATGCTTTATCGTAAAGTGTGTACAGTCTATATTACTTTTCCTTCGGCTGATTATATTATTTCCTCAGGCAGTTGAAGGCGTTGAAGACACAGATTCTCCTATCGCTGATACCTACGCGCTCAAGACCTCCCATCTTTCCCCGGTACAAACGGCGTTCTTTAAACAGTGGGAGCACCTCATCGCGCTTGAAGAATCCGACCTCGGTCGTTTCCGCAAGGAGATCTGGACCATGCGCGCCGCAGAGCGCGAAGAGAAAGGTCGCTGCTTCAGCGACGTGGTCATCGATCCTGAGTACCAACCGCCAGCCACGCTCCCTTCCAGTCGCGACACCAAGATTCACCAGTATACTTACAAGTTCGTTCGCTCTTCGAGCTTCATGGGCACTGCATCGTTCTTGAGCGGATTCCTCAACGTCGGAGATCCCGTCACGATCTCTGTAGAACCTAACCTATTGGCACTGGCGCGCGGCTATCTCCTTGAGCTTACATCTACCCATGTCGTACTTGGTGTGGACCACGATCTTTCCCTTGGTCCTATCCTGTCACGTCTGTCTGCATTTTCTGCACCGCCAGCTGAAGTTGTCTTCCGCATCGATCGTGACGAGCTCTTTAGCGGCATGGGTCGCATTCGCGAGAACTTGGCGCGCATGTTTTATGCAGAAGGCGACTCGAGGAGGTTGGAACTTGTGGTAGATTTGAAGGCGCCAGCCTTTACGCAGGTGGATATTCCGCGGAGTGTTGCCCCTCACTTGGAACATCTCAATGCGAATCAGAAGCAGGCCATTTCCAAGGTTCTGTCTGCTGAGGACTATGCGTTGATTCTGGGTATGCCGGGAACGGGCAAGACGACGGTTATTGCGGCCCTCATATGCGCTTTGACGGCGATGGGGAAGAGTGTGTTGTTGACGTCCTATACTCATTCAGCGGTGGACACTATATTGTTGAAGTTGAAGGATAAGGCGGACTGTAATATTCTTCGTCTGGGGAACACTGACAAGGTTTGGTTGATCCTTGGTCGTTGTGATTTAACTGACTCTAGTGTAGGTCCACCCCAGTGTGCGTTGCATGACTCTGGCAGCCAAGAGGACTCCCACCACAGTAGAGCAGTTAGAGCAGCAAGTCATGACACCTCTCATTGTAGCTACTACTTGTCTTTCCGTCGATCAGTATGTCTATATGTCCTGTTTTGTTTTCTTTTACTGATCACCGTACGTAGTGCGCTCTTTTCGAGGCGGAAGTTCGACTACTGCATCGTCGATGAAGCGTCTCAGATTACCCTTCCGACATGCGTGGGCCCCCTTCGGTTTGCTGACAAGTTTGTTCTTGTAGGTGACCATTTCCAGCTCCCTCCATTGGTCAGTGTCGCTTTGGACTTGACAATTCGGACATGTATTGAAGTTGTCTAGGTTCGCAATGCCGACGCACGGAAAGGCGGCCTGGACGTCTCCCTATTTCGACGTCTTTCGGACGCTCATCCTCACTCGGTCATCGATTTAACATGCCAGTATCGAATGAACTCGGATATCATGCTGCTTTCGAACAAGCTCATATACAGTGACCGTCTTCGCTGTGGATCCCAGGAGGTTGCCAACCAATGTCTGAAGCTCCCAAATCGCAGATTTCTTCAAAGCATACACGGCGGAAAGCTGACGTGTCACCAAAAAGGCTGTTGGCTGGAGTATTTAATGTCTGACAAGTCGGTCTTTCATTCCCTTACTTTAGCCGTCGTACTCAACTTTGTGAAGGTGCAAAGCTGTTTTTGTGGACACGGATCTAGTCCCGGCACGCGATTCCCGTGTTGGGGACCTTGTCCAGAACGAAGTCGAAGCTACGTTGGTCGCCCAAGTCGCGGAGACCTTGTTGCGGAGCGGCGTCGAACCCGACAACATTGGAATCATTTCTTTATATCGGCAGCAGCTCAAGCTGTTGACACAGCTGCTCCATCATCGCGAAGGCATCGAGCTTCTAACCGCGGATCGCAGTCAAGGGAGAGATAAGGATTGTATTATCATTTCGATGGTCCGCTCCAACGCTGACGGCTTGGTATGCTTCTCTGTCTCCCTCCCATTCGCCAGCTCATCTCATCTTTAAATCCAGATCGGCGACTTGGTAAAGGACTGGCGGCGGATGAACGTGTCCTTTACGCGTGCGCGATCCAAGCTGATCATATTCGGTTCAAGGAAGACGTTGCAAGGCACGCCGTTGTTGAAAGAGTTCTTTGTATTGATGGAAAGCAAGGATTGGATCCTGCAGCTTCCCGCTGGTGCGCATGCTAGTCATGCGTCTGCTTTCTCCCTGGTGGATCGCCGAAGCGCGGTGTGGAAAATGTGCATGGTGGGAGCGAGTCTCGGCCGTTGAAGAAGCCGAAGGTTATTGGGAAGGAAGGGTTACTGAAGACGCGGCCCATCCTGAGGGATCTTATGAATGAAGACGAGTAAAGCTGCCACTGGAACATCACGATCATTTGTATATTATGTAGGGATAAGATAGAAACTAGAGGCGCGCGCTTTGAGAGTAGTCCTTCAGCCTTCGATAGCATTGAGCCAAAGGCTCATGGAGAGCTACATCGGACCACGCTCTACAGACAGCTCAAGGAAAGAATGTTGGAGAGAGTCCCAGGTTTCCCTGAGGTCTATCTTAAACACTACGTAAGTGACACATCGTTACTGAAGAAAGAAGCTGTCTTGTACTAGAATGAGGCTTCAAATTCAAAGCTGACCATGTAAAACGACTTCACGATTCTGCTCTCATGCCCCGCTCGTGGACTGAACAACAAGTCGCCGCATTCAGGAAAGCGCGCGATGACAGTCGCCAAAAACTCGGACTTCCTAGATTCGAGAGCTTGACGGAAGAAGAGAAGAAGATCGCGCTGGTGCAGGAGCATGACGAGCTGCGGCAGAGGGAAGAGACTGCGATGAAGATGACGGCGTGGCCGCTGGAGAAGTATGCGCCCCACCCCTTCTGGGCTCCGCGTGCGGGTGTGCTTCAATGTCCGGAAGAGTATGGAGGCGCCGGGGGGTGTTATAACGTGAGTACCACTTAATTATCTATGGCAGACCGGTCAACAACACGTACTAGCTCAAGTTCAGCGAAGGCGCAGACTTGAATATGTTGGTATATCGGCATTACGCTTCAGCTGCAGCGGACCAGTTGATGGATGATCTTGAAGCCACAAATTTCGTGGTTCACGATGGTGTCCGGTCAGCCAGGTAAGTAAGATGATTTGAATTGTCGTATTTTCGTTGATCTAGGATCATGCAGACACGAACTCGTTGGGCCGCGTCCTCATGTCGCGGGATATCGCGTTAGGAAAGGCATCGCTGAGATTCTCTTTTGGGATGAACACCTCCAGAAAGCGTGGGTCGGGAGCTCGTGCTGGAGGCAGGAGCTCGAGTTTGACGAGGAGGCGGAAGCCTGGTTTGTGGACAAGATGAAAATGTGGGAATGGTAGCTTACGTGAGCAAAGCGTATCTAGCGTTTGATGGGAGAATGAAAGTCGCATCAGAGAGATGTCGGAATATCCCGGAGAGATAACGTGATGGAAAAGAAATTAGTCATCTTCAAAGTTCTTAGTTACCACCAACTTCAAGTTCATAGCTCTCATTCAAGCCCGACTAGCGCTTAGTTTTGACGCGTATCAGCAACGCGATGTTTAGTATCTCCCATGGTTCGTCGCATGCCTGCCGAGGTTTGCCGATCAAGCTTCAAGTAAAAAATCTAGCGACCACTCCAATAACTACTAGCTCAGACTTAGTTCGAAGACGCTTGTCACATAAAGTCTTCGATGAGCCGACAACTATGCCTGAATCGGCTACTCTTCTAGCAAAAATCTGCTGAATACGTTTTCAACAATTGAACCCTAACCCTAGGACTGCGCCTCGTGCGCCACAACGGTCCAAGGACGATCGGTTCAACTTGTCTCTGCACCATGAGTCGGCTTTTCCTCACGCTCGTTATTTGGACTCTCTCGCCCGTGTTGGCCGCTGAGCAACAACGCGTAGCACGTCAGCTAATCATGCCTGGCGAGTTGCCGGTTTCGACATCTTCGAGCAGCTATAACTACTGGTGGCCATACCCGCCTGGTGGAACGACGTCTACACCAACGCCTAGTGCATATACACCGCCCGTACCAGAAATTGCCGTGACAGATACCAACCCCCTTCTACCCATTGTGTTGCCCACGAACATCGATGGTCAAACGTCAGCCGCCACGATATCACATCCCGCTTAGCGCCCCTTCATCAGCTTCATCAACGAATTCTACGTCCTCACTTTCATCTCTTCCATCAATCGTGACCATCACCGCCACATCCTCGACTGAAGTTCCGACTCTCGTCACGTATCCAAAGAAGAGTCCCGAGACCCAATCTCCCAAGCTCATGTACTATCTCGTGCCCGTCTTCGCCGTTGGCGGTCTCATCGGGGGCAGCGTATGCGCGTGGGTCGCGTGGGGTTGTTGGACGCGTAAACCAAGGACACGGAGGAGGAAGCAGGACGAGCTTGAAGTTGGGCCGGCTTATGGCAGCCGTGAATGGAAGGAGAAAGAGGCTATACGGCTAACAGACGAGTCGAAATGGGATTCTCCTCTCGCGCCTCCGGACGTACCGAAGAAGGAACGCCATTCATGGAACGATGTCGAGACGGCCTCTTTCTTGGCACTGCCAGAGACCCGGACACGAACCAGGACAACACGTGCCTCGTCCCACAAACCGATATCGCGCGCGCAGACGACGAAGACGAGTACGACCATGTCCATCTATTCTCAGGTCGACGAAGACGAAAGCTCAGACGACGACGTGGATCAGTTCTTGAACGATTATGAAAGCGATGATCAAGATGAAGTGGAGAAAGCGAGAACCAGGCGGAGGCAGACGCATGTGAGGCAAAACTCGGACTACGCTGCTACGGTCCAACGCGAGAAGAGCAACGCGTCGTCGTCGACTTGGGGATGGGCTGCGCTTAGCTCGAATCTAGGTCGCGAGAAGAGTATGGACGCGAAGAGTGTTGGGGAAAAGAGTCTAGGCGGGTTCAGGATAATGCAAGAGTCGCCTCTTCCGACTCCCAGCGTCAACAAAGTTTTCGGGTGGGGAAAAGAGGAGAATCAGGATGACACGTATACGGAGATGCCGACGCGGGGCAGAAGAAGCAGGAGTCCGACAAAGACGCGGAGCAGCAGTCGAAGTCCCATAAAGCGCACCGGCGCGGTATTGAGGAGTGCTGAACGGAAGGCTGCCGATACGCGCAAGAACCCATTCAAACATGGCGACCCGTACCCCTTTGGACAAAGTCCGCGTCAAATCACCAGTCCCAAGTTGGAGGGCAAGTTGTGCTTCACGCCACGGATCGGTCAAGAGCAGACGCAATTTCAAAGTATGATGAGCCTCGATGAATCTAGAGCCCTTGAAACTATAATGTAAGACTGTATTGTATGTAGCTTGTCGATTTGTGTTGTGTAATGTACAACCGGGATTTCATTCGTTGTCAAATCAATCGCATACCAAGAAAGTACACGTATAAATATCAATACAACTACATAGCTCGGGATGATGAACAGCGCCCAACCACGCCAGGATCATGGCAATGGTCTATGTGTGAAGTTCATCGGACAGCGGGTTTTCAAGTTGCAGAAAGAGAAAAAGAGAGGACAGGAGAGGACAGGAGAAAATTATTGATGTACTATACTAGCATTTATTGGTAAGATATTTTGACGTCAAATGGGCGGGAGAGCGCTGTATCAATCAGTCGCGATCTTGTTTTCAAGTTCCAAGTGTTTTCAAGGCTATGTCCTTTCCGGGACATGGCTCTGTTTGGACATAGGCCCCAGCCAATCGTTTTCAAGTTTCTAGTCACGCGATCCGGCTGTTTCGATCCTTCCTGAGATCTGAGACTCTGAGTCGATTCCTGAGGCAATCCTGAGGATCCCACCAAGTGCCATGTACAGATTCCGCCTTGTCGCAGGACGGCGGCTCCGTCTTTCTCTACTCGAGAAAAATGCTCGTTTCCAGTCTAATGATGCGCCACAGAAACCCAAAGCCAAGCCACGAATCGCCAGCGACATCCGTACCAGTATGTTTTCGTCGTCACTGAACACAGCTCTGTTGTGCTGAATACGCGACAGCAAACGAGCCATTATCGCAGCAGTCGACGGCCCACCCCATACAGACTGAGCGCAACTCTGGAGGCGCGCCACATCCCGAGCCTCAGTCTGAAACCGCGCCAAACCCTGATAGCGGCGAGACTGACAAGCGCGCCATTATCAACCAAGACGTCGATAATGAACGGCAGCGTGAACCACAGCCGGACGTAGTCGTGGCCAAAGCCAAAGCCAAACCTGGGGTATTCTCCATGCCCTCACCACTGCGCTCGGTCTGGGCAAGGGAACCATCCTGGAGCATGACCAGGCTCGTGCTGCTGCTCACAGAGCGCACGCGGCAGCCATCTTGAAGAACTTGGATAACAGGTCAGGTTCCGTGTAAAATCTTACCAAGGCCCTCTTGTAAGTGGTGAAAACTTTACTCTCGAAATATGAGGACGGAGCAGAACGAACGGCGAAGCTGTCGGTGAACTCAAGATAACAGATTTTTTATGCTCGTATCTCTTCTTCCACAGTGTCCTGCTCAGTGTACAGTGTTATAAGTCTCTCAAATTTTATTTGGAAGCTAGTATATAACAAGCAGAACGGTGTGCGATATTGACCTTCAAATCCGCAATCGATCATTACTTGCCCGACACGACGAGAGTATGCGCGGCAGGAAGCCAGAGTCTTGGAGAGACGCCTTGAATGGCGCTGCACGGTCTCCGTCATCCCGGACACACGTTCTCACAAGATACCACACAACAAGCTGCCCGAAGATATCTTCATAGAAGGGTGATTCATGCCAAATTATATGCATCCTAGGGTAATATGTAATGAATCATTGTGTCATGCAATGCATCTTTCTAGTGGCAGACATCCGATGAAGGCTTGAAGAGCATCTCCGAGATGGTTGAAGAAACGATCCGCGAAGGGAGGAAGGCGCTCCCGCGCCGTTTGGGAGCGGGTGAGGGATGGAAGGTAAAGGAACCGTGTGGCTGTTGGACGCATAAACCAAGGACAAGGAGGAGAGTGCTTGAAGAAATGTCCCGACCTACCGGAGGAGGAAAGAAGGAGGGCAAGTTGTGCTTCACGTTGGTCAAGAGTAGACGCGTATGATGAACCTCGATGATCTAGAGCCCTTGAAACTGTAATGTAACACTGTATTGTATGTAGCCTGTCGATTTCATTTGTTGTCAAATAAATCGCATAAATAAAGACCAAGAAAGTACACGTATAAATATCAATACAATTACTCTAGCTCGGGGAGATGAACAGCGCCCAACCACGCCAGGATCACCTCCACACGCGGCCCATGCAGAGGAATGTTGATAGGCGCAGGCTTCTTCTTGGTCCCGGCAGACTTCTCAGCCGCAGCCGTCTCTGCGCGATCCTTTTGTCTTTTCGCAACCGGCGCGAGAAGAATACGCGCACTGTCAAGCACCTCTTCCATATCCTGAGACGGCGAAGGAGGCGGCGACGAGCTGGAACTCGAGCTCGACCCCGCCCCATCGCTGAAGATGGGAGTAGCCGGCTCGATAGTCAGACGCCCTTTCGACCTTCCCTTGGTCAAGGAGTGAGGCTGGATGCCGTTCTTCCACCCTCCAGCAAGCCGTTCCAGCACCTCGATGAACTCGGCCTGAGCCATAGAGCGGGGAGGCAGGAATACTGGGTAGCCTTCCAGCCCGTCCACCAATGCAGCAGTGTGTATGAATGTGGGCAGAACCCCAACAAAGTCGGCGAGCATTAGTTGGCATATCAGAATACTGAAATGGCTTTCAACAAGGAGAGGATGGTACGTTGTGAACATGGGCGGCGTGTCGGTCAGAGGGGGAGGTGCGGGATTCTGATGATTCCCGGGCCGGATTGCTTCTGAGAGCAAGAACGCATACTCGACTCGCTGTGCTATATCTCGATCCGGGTCGAAAAAGACATCCGACGTCTCGAGGGTGTCGAAATGAGAAATGAACTTTTCGTGATCGCGAATGCTCTTCTTGAGGAGCGACATGATAATGTCCTTGAAAGACGGCTCTGATAAAACCTGGCGATACGCCGTCACTTTTGGTCCTCCACTCTTTCCAAGAGGACCATCAGGGTGACCAATCTCGACTCCGCCATATTTCCCGTCCTCGATGTAGCAGAGGCGGAGTTCCGCGCCGTCGATAGAAGGGCCTTTCCTGATCCCCTCGAGTTTGAGAACGGCGGTCTCGATAAGAAAAACGGCATGCTGGAGATATGCAGATCCGCGAAGGAAAAGGAGTTGTGGTTCAATGGGATCTGGGGCGTCAGGGAGCACAGAAGGATGAATCAACAGAGGCTCCCCATCAAGAACGTCGGGTGTGTCTGGTACACTCGTCCCATTGGGCGGGGCCTGTCCGTTGGACCGGCCCCCACCGTTGCCCTTCTTTTTCTTGCGTCCGCGGTTCGTACGCGATTCAGAGGAGGCAGCTGCACGGTCGTTATGGCTCATGCGCGCCTTTCGCTGAGCTCGCGATTCTTTCAAGGCAAAGGTGAAGTCACGCGTAGCCTGCTGATACTCGTCTCGGAAACAGTGCACGATCCCTCTCGTGCGGTAGAATTCGAGTCGTTGAGGTTGGGCTCTGATAAGGTCATCCAAGACTTGGGTGGTTGTCGACTCTGCGAGCTGACGCGATGGAATCTTCTCGTGGAAGAAATGTACATACTTGGCGTCAATGTCGTTAGGATCTAACGACGTAGATCAGTGATATGTTTGACCTGTTTGAATTGAGATACGTACCGACTTTGAGTACGCGTTCAGCAACATCATCAAACACGCTTCCTCCCTGCATGACCATCACGCTTGATGCGATCTCGTCCGCTTTATAGGCTTCGGCCAATTTCTGGACCGCCAAAGCTCGTAATCTGTGAATACGCATGGCAGACATGGCAACGTTCCTCCCATTCCCGCCAATATTCCCCATAGGGTTGATACCTAGTGTCTGAGCCGCAGCCCAAGGACTACCATTTATACCTCCACCACCACCGCCGCCCCGAAGCTCGGCAGCGCTTAGTCCGGAAGTTGCTCTAACAGAGAGCTCCGCCGCCTCGTCTATCAGTCGCCGAATTGATGTCACGTTCCGAAACACGCCTGGGTCAATAGGTGGCGGCGTAGCCTTGCCTGGTTTGGGTGGGGGAATGGGAGCAGGCATAGGGAGCTGCGCGAACGCGCTACTCGATCGAGGGGAGTCGTCGTTGAATACTCTGTCCTGGATACGATTCGGAGCAGGGGATGTCGGAGACGCGGTAACTGATGGCATTCTGGATTCTGAGGCGAATGTAGCAGGATCCAGATTAAGAACGAGCAGAGAATCCAAGAGTTCGATAGGCAATTGCAACCATGGACCCTGTCCGACTTGTCAGTAATAAAATAGGACAAAAATTGTAGCGCGTACGTGATATGAGCTAATATATCGCCAGTGCTTGTTTCTGCTGATACGGAGGACAGGATGCTGCCCATCGTTTCCAGCGCTGTCGGCTGTATTGGCAGAGGCGCTGTCGGCCTTGTTTTTACCGGATTTCTTAGCTTTCTTTTTCTTTTTCTTCTTTTGGGTGGCCCCAGTAATAACCGGTACCTCCTCCGCGTCGTCCAGCAGTGAGGAACCGTCCCCGGAAAGTATGGAAGTCGGTGTTTCAGCCAAATCCGTATCGTCAGAATCTGGAGACTGTGGAGGACTGCATGGCGAGTACGGTGGCGACATTGGAGGTCGTAAACAGCGTGAAAGGGCGTTCCAAGGCTGCTAATAGATCACAAAGGTGGAGGCGCGGTATGAAAAGGAAAATAGCCAAAAAGCGATCGGCAGACTGTGTTCCGGATTCGGCAATCGACGTCGGTCTCCCCCTAACTTGAACAGGACTTGAACGAGAACTCAACGACAGTGAAAATCTTGCACAGCAATTGACTAAGGCGTTTCATTCTTCGATGACTGTCGGCTGTTCATACTGCTGCAAGCTTCCTATGCGCCCGTTTGACTGGCTTGACTTGGGCTTGACAGGCTGAGGCATGCACTTTTGAACTGACAGTTATTCATCTTGTGTGGATGGAAAGTAAGGAAGGCTACAGCTAACGTTCATCTTGTGCAGGATCCGTATAACTCAAACAGAAGCCAAGCGCCAAAAGGGCGGTCGACGTCAGACCAGCAGAGTCGACCGCGGTCGATCGCATGCCAGTGAAGTTCATTCATGTATCACGATCAGAGTCCTGGTCGCTGGGCTAAGTATTTAACGGCTCAAAAGACCCAAGGCTGGAAAGGTGAGCATGTCATATCTAATATTTTTACCTTTAATGATGACACGAAGAATCTGTCAACAACAAAGAATATTTGCGACGTGGTCTCATTTTGAAGTTGAGTCAAGTTCCTCTTGGCAGTGCTGTGTTGACGTCTCCTTTGAACCTGTCTCAATACCTCTGCTTAGGAGGCACCTCTGCGCTGTATAAAATGTAACATCTGAGTTCCCTCTGTTCGCAACTGGCACCATGGCCATCGAGTACAACATAACCCGCCCAATTCCGATCCGCTGGTTCGCTCCAGTCGTCTATTTCTTCGGTCTGATCGTCGTTGGCCTATTGACTGTTCTAAACGGTTCGTCTTTCTCATTCCCCTCTAGAGTTTGCTGCTAATGTAAGTACTCACAGTTGCCCTGGTCGGATACGAAACAATCACGATTTTCAACCCCAATCCGAACTACACGCAGTCGGAGTGGTATGATGCCCTTCCCATGCGCGCGCCGACACCGGGCTCAGCCTGCGCGCCAACCGTGTTTAATGTCGGAGACTCTTTCACGACCAACTATTCCATGTTCCAATGGACGATTGAATCCATTCCGCGATCAAATACAGGTACTGGTGTCTTGTATAAAGGGACGCCACTTGACCATTGCGACCTCACTTCGCTATACATCCATGGCGATTCCCGGAGCTACGCGATCGAGTACACAGGTGTGGTAACCTGTAAAGCGGCCGAGGGATACGAACTTAGAGCGAAGACGGCCTTTACCCTCTCCAGCTTGCCTGGGAAGTACTCTCCCTTCTACGGAGGCGTCGGTCAACCAATCTTCGAGAATCTGGGTCTTTCGATCCTAAAAAGGATGACCCTCGAGGTTTTGCCTTCGGTGCTTTGTGAGTCGTTTTGTTCCTACTGGTAAATAGGCTAAGTCGAGAGTAGAGCAATGATAGGCTCCGGAGATATCCAGCTGAGGATATTGGACGACATGTTCGTCCGAAGCAACGGGACCACTCCAATTGTCGCATCAGTGCAGATCGATTTTCCACCGTGTCCTGCCTCCTTGGGTACTTCCGCGGAATGTGCTACTTCTGTCCCAACGTATAACGTCTCCGCCCTCGCGCTTGGATATGCAGACCTCCGGGTTGAGCTGTATTCCGCTTTGCTTCCAATAAGCGATACCAACAAGCCCCTACTCATGGACGATTACAATGCCCCTCTCTCGAACATTGTCCAGGTCATCGCCGCTGGGATCCGGCTCGACCTAGGAAATCCCAGTCCTAACAACTTTCTCTTGAACGACGCTGTCGTGGACGAAACGTTGTATGCCACTTTTCCGGAAACGAATTTGACGTCGGCCGCATTCTCCCGTCTTTACATGGTGCGCAAGTCCCCCGCACTTGCTGTTCCTGGCTCGAAATTGGAGACCATATTACCGTTGAATGTCAGTGGACCCGCTGTCGCACGAGTTGCATATGCATGTCGCTATCAGCGACGCAAGAGCGCTGGTCATTGATAGTGTCGGTGCTTGTGGCCACGTTGACGATGAGCTCGTCAATCTGGGCTGTGTTCATGTTGATCACGACTGCATGGGTCAAGAGGAGGGACCGTCATGGTATGTGGCGTGACTTCTGGCCTTGTCTTCTTTCATTGACGAACTACTAGCAAACTCGTGTATGAAATGTACGACAAGTGGCGACTCTTGGGTTCACAGAGAACGAGGTTACACGAATTCACAAGTTTATGAGCCCTTAAACTTGCATAACAAAGCTTCATCTTACGCATAGAACTTAATGTCATTTTGGGATTATTCAGGGTATCACTATATATGTCGTATTAGTAGTATTGATAGAGTGTTAATATATACGTACGATTGTTAAAGTTTCTGAGCCGCAGTGAAGCGGGCTGGGCGGGTCGGGAATGGGGAGTCGGAATTGCCTCGTTTGGACTATAGTGGTGGTGATAAACAATGTTGCCAACTGACTTCGATGTTATATGAGAGTGTACGACACTGGAAACATGTTAAAGACGGTCCGTCTATCCGGTAATTGCACTTCGCGAGCGGATTGAAGATATCCTGCAAAGTTCAAACTGTGGTGGGCTGATCAAGGGTGCGCCACAGCCCTCTTCTGTATAGTTTATGTGACATATCGCACGGCTTAGCCATGTCGAGGATGCTTCAAGAAAATATGTTCTAAGAATTTTTCGATTTACGCTCGCGGAGAGCTGTAACAGAGTTCATGGTGTGCCATTATTCTTGCATTATTCCGAACTCTCACCCGAGAAGTACCGCTTATACAGATCGGCTATATAAGACATCATTGAACGCACCGCTCTCACTTGAAAGTCTTTTGCTGAGTTGATTTTCTCCTCGAAGACCTTGAGAAAGTGGCTGGTGATATAGTTTTCGAAGACATCATGATCCTCTGCGGACAGACAAGTCCCTGCCAGCACATCATTCAGGTCCACCGGAGTGCAGAAGCGGTATATGGTACTCACAGTAGCTGTAGTTGCGTCTCATCTCCGAAAAGACCGGGCGCAGGAAGGTGTAAGCACCTTTCATAGTCAGAGGGGAAGGGCCTGGCAGAAGGCCACATACAACGTCGCGGCATAAGACGAGTGAGTGGATGCAGCCGGTGCGACCCGGAATAGCGGGTACGCCTAGAGTCATTGCTCAAAGAGATATAATGGATGTTACATGGTCCGGAAAATGCCTTGGTGTGTACACCCCATAAGCCAAAGAAAATGTCACGAAGCATCGCAATTTCTCGAGCAGGTGTGACCTCAGTGCGTTCACAGCACTCGTCAACATCGCTGAAGGGCCGAACCGCAAGGAACGACCTAATGAGCTTCGATATCTCATTTAAATCATCCGAACAGGACAAGCGAGTACCCAAGTAGCACTCGACATGGCCAATAAGTTTCCAAAATGACAGCTGGTCGCTTGGTGATGCGTCAACGAGGGGCTCTTGTCGAAGCTTGTCGACAATACAGAGCAGAATGGCTGATTCGATCCGCCCTCGAGTCCTACGAGCGGTATCAAGTTCTTCGCCAGTGATAAAGAGTGTCTTCTGCCGCAAAGAGATTAATTCCTCGAGCATTGAATGTCGAAAAATTAAACCCTGCACGCTCAAAGGCTTCTGAAAAATATATAGGTCATGATCGACAACGTACAGAGATAGCAAGCGATAACGATGCTCAAAGACGTCTGGAGGGCGATGCCCATTAGAAAGTTTGTCAATGGCAAGAAGACAATCATGAATCAAAGCCAAGATGATCTGAATGGCACTGGAGTCATTGATATCGGAGATGGGAAGGGAATGATTCTCGGGGAAGTGAAGCTGGTTCAACATTCGAGCGGTCAAAGATAACCGTATTGGAATGAGGACGCCGCGTGCTCGAACTAGTAGTAGAACCTCCGTAGTCTGACAAACAAACTGTGGACTGGTCGCTGACTTCACTGATCTCGTTCGCCTCGTACGGAGGAGGAGGGGAAAGGAGGAAGCCAGTCGACTATTGATGCCTGTGTGACGTTGCTGGAAGCCATGGAAGGGTCCGCGCGAGGACGACGCGTCGTCAAGGTAGCATTCGAGCCTCCATAGTCTGACCAGCAGACGGTGGACTGGTCGCTGACTTCGCTCGGCTCGTGCGCGCAGCGACCGGAAGCCAAGTTGACTGTAGACACATCCGTAACATTGTTGGAGGAAATGGAAGAGCCTGCGTCAGAATCGGGTTCCAACCAGATTCTTCTGAACGCTGCATCGAGGGCTGCGAGCTGCTCATCGCGAGAGCTTCTGCCGGTCGCTCTCTAGGCGATTGTGCTGGGGTGTCGCGATGGCTGGGAATAGAGGAAATTGCGCGAGGCATAGATCGTCGTTTGGGGTAAAACGCGCGAAGACGAGGAAGTACTGATTCAAGAGCAAGGGAAGTATTGGTGTGGAGGATTGTTCCTCGCCTTATTTATCACTCAGCGGAGGCGGACAGAGGCTATTTCTTATTGTCGACCTCCTTTCGTCATTTTACAATACGAGCAAGCTCCTTCTGAAGATAACAATTGAGATGATGGAGATAGTATGAACAATTGAGAATAACGTACGGCACTGCGGGCGTATAGCACGTAATTCCACTCGAAAACTTGCTTCAAGCATTACGATGATCCATACCGGTTCAGCGCGCTTGAAAGAAAGAGTCAAACTGCAATATAATGACCAAGAGGCTTTGAGTAGCACTGAAAATGTGTGTGAGAGAAATGCCCATCGTACGCGTTTACGCAGACTCTACGCAAGTAACGGTGGACTCGACAATGCAACCAGCAGTGGGTGGCCAGTACACTGTACAGTGCAGTCATAATAATGATGGTGGTCGGAAGCAGGCGGAATTTCCTATTTTGGAGGCCCATCTTTTTTTTTCGACTATCCGGACGGCGACAGTGGAAGGGGCCACTCGAAGCAAATGGAGCGGTCGACTCCCTCCGTTGACCAGAATGAAGCTGCTCGATGTTGTCCGACGCCATCGTCATAACCAGTGTAGTACAAGCAACGCCTCAACATGCACTGCTTTGGGTCATTCTAGGACGCCCACGCCATGTGTTCAGTACACGGTTCAAGTCTGCGATGCGGTGGAGGATCTGCTGGTGATGCTGCCTTGGAGAGCTCCTGATGCGACGGCGGCTATGGCGCGTTCCGAGAGAAGAAATTTGGCCACCTTCAGGCTACCTCCAGCTGCAGATCTAGGACAGACACGGTGATACGTATAAATCCCACAAGCAAGGAAGATGTTATCTTACACGGAATACGCGCGGACGGCCCCGAAAGCCTTCGACTCTACTTTCAGCAACTCCGGGAACCAGCATACTTTGAGCAATCACCGGCCGTGCTTGTGTTAAACCTCGGCGTCTACGTAGGGAGTGTGAGCCACCGTCAAAAACTTCCAGACCATCAATATACATACCTGAACGGTACGCCACATGATGCTCTCCTAAACATTTTCCTCACTTTTGTCACAGACAGAATTCAGAGCTCCTTATTATCAACTCCCCTCGCCTGTTCAATACAGACTTTCCGGAAGTGTGTAGTAAACTCTATCTTAATCTTCAAACCCCGAATCAGAACATGATAGTTTCAGTCGTGGATTACACGGCCGACGTAGCCAATCCTGGCCACAGAATCCATGCGCGAGATGGAGAAGACGCTCGCCCATGGCTTCGCACGAATGATCCGGTTGTTTTCGATGTACGAGCAGCCGACGTTTATTGCGCCACCAAAATTTGCCCTCTACAAAAACATCCTTGTAACTTAGCCCCAGAAGAGGCATGCGCTGCTAAACCTCACTTCTCATCGGACTTGTACTTGTACTTCGCCTTCGTGAGTACCGCCCTGTTCTGCTTGTTCCTTTTCAAGGATGTGTGTCCAGCAGAACAATACCTTGTCCTACTAGGAAGAAGGGAGGACGTCCCTTGTATTCGACTGCACTGATATAAGTACGATACTTACATCGGAATCGACAAGCACACTCGATTTCTTTTCTCTCTTCTGTGTAACATGAGCGACTCAGACTCAGATACAATCATGTAAGTTCTCCGAAGTATCTCAGTGAATCGAACTGAGGATCACCCATCTGTCAGACAGTCACGATACCGTGACGATGCGCACCAACTAAAGCTTGCGGCTGCCGCAACAAATTACTTGGAGTTCGCACAGGTCGCTCCATACGAAGACCTCATCAGCCCATATGGTTCGCCGTACACCCTTCTGTCCTTGCCATGTAGACTCTAACCGTGATACCTATAGTTAAAATGTGGCTGGACGCCAATACGAATGTATACGACAACGACTGCCACATGTTTTGGCCACACGGCGGGGATGCGAGCAGTCCCGGCATCGTGTGGAAAAAGCTGTTTGATGGTGTCCCGATAGACCTTTGTCAAAAGCCTTCCCTGCCGCTTCGATACTGGGGCCAGGTTAAGGAGGTAAGTAGTACAAGTCTGCATCTGCGTGGTGAAAGGTTCTAATGCCAGACATGACAGCGCTGATCATATTTGAGGTCGAGATAATATATCTCGCACGCTTGAAGAAGTGGAGTACGTAGTCGTCTCCGATTCCCGAACGTGTATCTCTGCTAAGCGATTTTCTCAGTGGAGACATTTGTGGCGCTCAATTCTCCCAGGTCGGAGTCAAGTCCCTACGTTTACTTGCCAAGAAAGGGCACACAACCATATAGCATTCTGGAGGCGCGACGGCGCTGGAAGGAAAGAATCGAGGATAAGGAAGGTCGACTGCTGCGACCAAACGTTGTGACTGCTCTCCAGAGGTGCATAGACAGCTTCGATTGGTATCCTATGAACTGTGGCGGAATAGTAGAGAGTGGGTCACCAGTCATGATTCGAACTTACGAACCTGATAGCTTATCCTGTTTAGCAATGTCGCAAGTTCTGCAGGAGAAGATGTTCCAAGAGCTCCTTGATTTACGGTCACTGCGTGCTATAAAACCACACTTCGGGTAAAGAAATGGTAGATGATCATGTCCCCGACATATTGGAGAAGTAAATACATCGTTGAACGCAGTCCGTCCAGTAACCGTCCAGTAACCGTCCAGCTGGAAAGGTTCGGCTACGTTGGACTCACTTGATGCACCAGTTGAAGAATTGTGCCTAGCGTCAAGAGAAGCTAGGGGATAAATGCCACAGGGAAGAAACTTGGGAAGGGACAAGACAATCACGCCTTCCCAGGACAAAGTCAGAGTTGAGGTGAAATCACACATTGCTACCCGGATGTATTTTCGGTGCAAAACACCGGAAATTCACCCCAGGCTCTGCCGATGCCCTTTAACACGTCAGACCACAAACAAGACCTGAAGTACATGCGAGAATACACCAACGACAAACGAACACACCCATGACGCTGAAGTCGAGCGCGGGGGTTGACAAGCGACGCAGTTAACAATGGTGCTGCTCTGTCCAAGGTCATCATCGTCCTCGGGCCTAGGCCATCAAGACATGGGTGTCAGCAAACAAAACTTCGTCGGGGACCACACAAAGCTACATCACCAACTTGTGCTCCCTCGGAGAACGAGCCGGCTTGGACCGTCCACTGAATATGGGCACCACCACGCAAGCACCATCCAGAGCGATACAGTCCCGCATTGTTCACGTCTGCAGCATGGTTGTTCTAGTATGCCATGCTACAGTCACATTGCCACAGCAGCGTGCGTGTCATGTCGAGGAGGGCTCGTACTCTGGTTATGATGGAGACAGTGGACGCCAACAGACAGCTTCATTCAGGTCAACGGGGGGCGAATGAGTCCAACCCCGCTAGCTTTGATGTGATCCCTAGTTGCCGTCGCATCAAGAGCTCTCCAAAGCAACATCGCCAGCGAGCGGACCTACACCGCATCGTCGACTTGGACCGTCCACTGAACGAGTTGCCAAACACTCAAACGCCATCCAGGGCGATACAAACCCGCAATGTTCAGTAATATGCAGGGGGCGTCCTAGAATTGCCCCGGGCAGTTCGTGTCATGTCGAGGTGTTGCTCATACGATGGTTATGACGAAGGCGTCGGACAACAACGCGCAGCTTCATCCGAGTCAACGGAGGGAGTCGACCGTTCCGTTTGCTTCGAGGAGCCCCTTCGACTATTACAACTCTTGGATAACTGTTCTATACGTGAATTGAGGTTACATCAGAGGTCAGGAATTGACTGTCAGTGAAAGAGCTAGAGGGGAAGTAGGAGGGGGAGCTTTGATCGCGATCGCTCAAGTAGTAAGTACTCGAAAGTTTTACCGATCCCTACGTAGCGCTGTAACGGAGTTTAGACTTCTCGACAGCATAGTGAAAAAAACTCACCGAGGCTGCGCGGCCGTTTACAATCTCGGGGGTAGCGGAGCTCGAGATGGCATTCGGAAACGCGAAGAAATTTGGCCATGGCGGCAGGTATCGAATGAACTCTGTCGTAATCCACGAGAACAAATATGGCCATGGCGGCGGGTATTGAATGGGCTCTGTTGTGATTCCGCCAAGTTCGAGGTGTCGTGTTATGAGGTACATAGAAGTAATGAGTCCAGAAGGGCGAAATCGTGCAGAGACAGTCGAGGGAATAATTGTGTGAAACGTTCCTCCGAGTCACTCGGGACCTTTCAGAGTTCTTATTTTCTCCATAATGACGCGAAGATTCTCAAATCGCACAGAAACGTAGTAGACTTGTTGTGGACCTTGATAGTGATGGGAAGGTAGAGGTTTGATGTCCAATGTCTGCCAGCAGTATGACTATCGCCGTCGGTGTTAGCAGTAATGGCCTCTAATGACACGGCTTCAAATCGACTTAGTCGCCGGAAACGCGGGGTGTGCATGTGAGGTCAGGCATCGCTCACAAATCCCAATACTCCCCCCATCTCCTCAGACCCCTCACGTCGATGTCCCGACATACCACATACCCTTCCTCGACATGTCTCGCCACAACAGATATCGTATGTACTCCACGATGCATGGTCAAAACCGATGGGATATATGCAGCCTCCTTCCCCACTCCAGGGAAAGGTGCACCGTCCGGAGGTCCATTCACAACCGTATAAACGGTCTCTCCTCGGGCTTCGTAAGAGATAGGAGTACCGAGAGGCACGACTAATTCGGGCGGAACGGGCTGTCTGTCGTTGACTGGGATGTCTGTGAAGAGGTTATCGGAACAGATGTTGAAGACTGCGATTGGAAGTCGATTAATGATGAACAGGTACAGACAGTACTAGAAAGACTTACCGAAGCCACGAGATTCTAGTTCACTGCCCGTTCCTTGTTCTCGTGGCACGAACCACCCTTGTCCATCTCGTCGCACGATCGTAGCGTCACATTCTGCTATCAGAGAACAAAGAGAAGCTTTATCCCAGGTCTCCTGGGGGTCAATCTTTCGCTTCTTCTTTTTCCTTTCCGCTGAAGTGTCTCCGGTCTCAGCCTCGTCAAATGCTCGAACAGATACCTTGAGTCGATGGGGAGATGCCTCAGGCAGAAACGTAGACTCGTCCTCTTGACAACGTCGAAGATCATACAAGACCCACACAGAAATGTTGTTTTCATGTTCCCCGGAGTGATGAATGGCTGCAGATAATAGGATATAAGTTCAAATTTCGTCGGTGAGGAAAATATAATCACCTTGTCCTTTTCCAAACCATTTACCGCAGTGTAGAGCAATAGACCACGAGAATGTGGGTCCTCGAGATATCGGTATCAGTTCATCCTCTGTGACTTGAGGCAAAAGGATGGCGCCGGCTATGCCCATGTCCGTCCTAAGCTCTTCGGCAAGGCCTTGAATCAGCGTCGTGCGGATGGTCACGGCCAGGCGCAGAAGGCCATTGGGGCCGTCTTCTGGATCGCCGAAATGAAGCCTCAAGAAGTACTAAGCACTTCGTTAACGCGTTCGTAATCAAAAGAAGCGAGCTAACCTGTCGTTGGGATATATCTTCATCGCGGTAGATGATCGTGCAG
Organism: Hymenopellis radicata; assembly: GCA_015501595.1. Taxonomy (NCBI): domain Eukaryota; kingdom Fungi; phylum Basidiomycota; class Agaricomycetes; order Agaricales; family Physalacriaceae; genus Hymenopellis; species Hymenopellis radicata. The sequence continues at coordinate 38,982 of JADNRX010000379.1, forward strand.
GATCTTGAACCGCCGCGGAAGAGGTCGTGAGACGTGCGCTTAGCGAAGAGCTTCATAGCTATTTGGACAGATCAGTACATGTTTTGGGAGGTCGTGATTAAGATATTTACATTGCTCGTTCTTAAGATTCTTTACAGTAGCGGCAATGGCGTTCTCCGACGCAGCATCCGGGCCTTCAAAGGTGATATCAATCGCGAAGAATACATCCGGAGGGTCCAGCGCTGTGGCGAGCGCTGTAGGTTTGTCAAGGTCTCCCTCGGCCCAAGTAGAAATTCGTCGGCTATACGTCAAAGCGTGAGTGCAGCAAGATCCCCGAATCTTTCCGAACGGAAAGAAAAGGGTTGTGAACGGTAGATATGATGGCTGAACGTTGAACCTGCCAACATTCTCAAGTTGCTGACTCAATGGCCTCTCGTCATCGGCACGGGTTATGCACTCGTAATCATCGTTATGTCATCAGCTTAAATGCCGTCTTTGAACTCCTGAATTTCTTGTAACTGTATAGAGGGAGTTCTATACAGCTACTTTGTGCAACGCTGTCTCTTCGCTCTCTCTCGCAGGCTTGTCCAGCGTTGCAAACTCTTGTCCAGATCGGTTGGCGTGGGAACTCGCGTCGGTTGTTTTTGCATCCTAATTGTTGTGTACCATGTGGTCGCGGTTGTTGCACCACATGTCTGTGGGAACGGCGCATCGGCCAGGAACACGTACCATTCAACATGCAGAGCATCGTTACTGGTGGCGCAGAGGCGAAACTCCGCCTTACAATGCTGTCTGTTCATGAAATAGGCTGTTAACAGTTCTAGTTAGATAGCCACCGTGGTTGTATCGCTGTGCGTTACTCACCACTACCGTTTCCTCTCCATTCTCCTTGCACAAAAGAAAGCAAGTCCTCGGTCTGCGAGGTGGTCATGACTTACTCCCAAATCAGATGGACGCTAGCAGTCCGACCAACACCGGTACATACCGCTAATTGATGAGTGGTCATATGACGGTAGCGCGCGATGGCATTGTTGTCAAAAATATTGAATTTTAAGCCGAGGTAACCTTAGCCTAGCGTTCATAGCGTTCAGTTATTGTCGTTTACTTAGTGGAAGGCGCAAACTGGCTCTTGTCCGAAAGAGGCAATTTCGCCTTGCTTGCTTACCATCACCATCGATCCACGTCCACCGCTGGCTTTGTAGCAGCCTTACACGAGACAGAGCTGGCTCATATATATTACAGAGGGGTTGAGCAACATCGGAAAGAGACAGACAAGCGGAGTTTATTAGGTGCGTTTTTTGCTTCATGCATTGCGCGCACCTTGACAAGTAAAACAAGGTTTATGTACGGCTCTTTCTTGATCCTAATTGGCGCAGAAGAAAAATGACCGCATGTCTCGCTGAATACCATACCCTTCTCCCCGCAATTCTATACCATTCGTATATTCGTCCTTGTGCCGACCTGAGTCCTATTGGCCTACTGTGCGTGCATCAGAGGGCAAGAGTGAACGAGAGGCTCGGACCTGCCGTCATACATAGAAATCACGCTAGTCAAGTCGGCCAAAGCTTCACTCCGGCTTCGTGCTAATCCTTCTCCTTAGTCCCGACTCTAGCGGAATACATTACTTACCCATCAAGGAAAAACGCTTCGTAACGGTGCGTTTGCGTCTTCGGCACCTAATGGAGCCATTGACGCCCGCTCTAGAACGACTCTTCGAAAACGTCGAGTAGAACTGATGTATTCATCTCAAGGTATCTACTTCACGTGAACGACGCGTCCTTGTCGAGCATCATGGGACCCGACTTCTTCAACCTGTTCCTAGCGCCCATGCCCCACAAAACACCGGTGGACGTATGCGCGTTATGACACGAAAGGGGGACGCCTCGTGGAACATTGCATTTGGATTTCTCAGGTATGTAACATCATCTCTTTGGCGCGTCTATAAAAATGCTCAGATCTACCCTTAACACCAGCATCAGCTATGATATCTCGTGTCGTGCTACATTTCCTGACTCTCGTGTTTTGCGCATACACCAGTCTTGCGCAAACTCCGACCACATCTTACAAGATTGGCAGAAATGGCATGGCTACACCAATTGTCATAAACTTCCTTGCGGACAACCCTCTTCCGACTGTTAGTTACCACTGCAACAACCTTCCGGGAATCTGCGCCAATATCGCCGCTCGTCTTGGACCTGGTATTACTAGTCGCGTTGTCACATACGACTCGAACAAAGGTAGAGCTACCTCACGCCGTCGTAGCTCGAACGTGTGCGGAAAGGCTGTCAGAGATCGTTGCGCGTGGCAAGGCGCGTGCGATCCGCTCTTCGAGAATTTCCCGGAAATGTGGCCAACGTCTTGCGATGAATTTCGTGGGTTATTTGTCTTTACGTGTCTTCTCTGGGTCCTGATAACCTTGTACTAGCTTTTGCCAGTACTATTGAAGGAGGGCCTGGCTTTGTTGGTCCGAACAATGCGAACCAAGTTCGTGCGAGACGGCAATGCGTGCCTTCTCGAGAGCAAAGCCAACAAGGCCGTCTACAGGCTATCTTGGCCACACTTTTCGTAAGTTACAATCAGACATAGCAGTGTTTCGTAGTACTCATGCGTCAACAGGGTGCAGGCTCCGCCCAGAATTACCGGAACGATGGTCTCGCGCATCGGTATGTTCTGGAACTCGACTACGGCGTACGTCTGGATCCTTCGACTGCATCACCGGATCTACGTTATCATGGTCGTGTAATCTCTGGCGGAGCAACCCCTCCTCCTGTCGGCACCCCATTCAGATGCGCTTGGACGAATTCTGGTCCTCTTTCGACCTGCGAACGTTTTCTCTCAGAATCGTGAGTTGATCCTCGCCTCTGCGACTGATTATCTGACAGTATCCTTGTTCATCAGCTCGACCGATGCCTGCTCAGATGCCAAATAACGGCTATCAATCAAATCTGAAGTATCAAGGACGTCAATACAACTGCCCGAAGGCTGCTACTTGTGCTACTGCTCGTCAGTCATGTATTGTAAGTCTCGAAGCAAGACGATTAACTCAGTTTCTGTTGTAGCATTTGTACCTCGTGGCATCGATGAGGAGTTGTTCCCCTCCTTCAACGCGTCCGAACACGTTTTGGAACGTCGACAAACTTCTTGTCCCGCGCCCGAGCCACTTGACACTGCGCCGGCTCAAGCCGCAGCGGCTCTCGCCGCCGCGTCTGTAGCAGCAGCAGCTTTGGCAGAACTCTCCGCTGGTTAGTTATTTGCAGTAGCTGGGATATTGTTGTTACATCTTCCATAGACGCGGCATTGCTGGCGGCCGTCATTGCTGCTAGACGACTGATTGACGAAATTCAGCACGACGTCGACGTGGTTCAACAAGTCGTATCTGGGTCGGTACGCATCAACTTTTTTGCCCGTTTACATATGTTTCCTGAACGGAGAGTATTAGCTACCATCATCTGAATTGGCGACCGCTATCGAGGGTGCAGCAGCAGCTCTGTCTGACTTTGATGATTACATCTTTGTCAACGATACGTCTGAGGATAATCAAACTGGTAAGTTTGCTGTGCTTTTTCTGCGATGTATTTCCGTAACCGCTCTTTTCTCCAGCTCAGGACATCATGAATGGTATTGATGATGCCGCCACTGATGCGTTCAGCTTCATGCAGAACGTCATGTCTATCATGAATAACGACATTCCTGACGACGACGGTTCATTCGGCGCCACTGTACTTGTTCCCGGGGATGTTTCTACAACTTCGGTTGCCCCGACTACCACCTTTGTTGAGAGTGTCACTCCGCCACCGCCTCCACCAACTACCACCGACGAGCTCCCTGCGCCGACAGCTAGCGACAACAGTTTCGGGCACTTGATCAGACGAAGTTACGCTGATATGTCTGACGTCACTGACGGCGCGCTGGCTCATGCCACCATAAGCGACTGCCGATTGATGCTCTGCGCTCTCTACGCTTGTCAGTTTCTCTGAACCGGCGATTCTGGAGAAAGTCCGAGGGGCGGCAGTCGTTTCGGGATCTTAGGAAACGTAATCCTTTCCCTTCTTCCAACTTGGCTTTGAATCTCCCGCGGTTGGAAGATCGTCAGACCCACCCTTGTGTGAACTGCAGTGTACAGCGAATACAATACACTGTACTGTGGTGCGGTGGTTCTCGAGTTGAGTATCGAGGTCATGTACAGTTATTGGACTGATTCGGACGGTGAGTTCCTCTCTTCAAACTCATTATAGTATGCTCATTCGTTTCGTTGCAAGGTGCTCAATTTAGCGCCAATGTCAGTGTGCTAGCGCAAGATGTAGACCTTTTCTTGGATCAGAGCTCTAGCTTCATTGGTCTAATGAGACTTCAAATGCAGAGTATCGGGATGCCTCAGATATATGGCATTACTTGGATGACCACCATACGAATTCTGGATTTTATCCTTCTTGAAATCTGTTTATGCCCTGACATTCAGCACAGAGGCGGACGGAGTATGTAGTATACCCTACTGTCCCTACTATCCCGAAACTTTCATGGTCCCGGAGAAGAGTTTATTATGAGGCTCTATCCGCGCAAACATTAGCGTGGTTGATCAAATCTCAGCAAATTCCACTATCATGCACATATTATAGGAGACCAAACACATTCCCAACTCCAGCCTTAGACTCGTCACTGGAAAGACCACGAATCGGATGAAGATCTTGCTTGAGGCGTCGCACTTCTGTTAAAGCCTCTTTGGACGAAGGTCTCAGTATCGGATCGTCCTTCATCATGTTCTTGAAATAGCAATGGACGTCTCTCCTTCGTCAGAACATGTTGAAAATTCGAAATCCGTATAATAATGGCGAGCCGGAAATCGAGAACGCAGAGGCTGATCTGCTGTAGCTAGAGGCGGTCCCACGAGGTTGATGAGAATATTTTCTTTGCAGATATCCTAGATCGACTAGCTGTTCAATGTAGTCCGCTGCCTCTACATAATCATGAAAATCCGGCAGCGACAGTACATCTTGCATCTTTCAATTTGGAAATACAGCGAAATAGTACTGATCATCATACCCAATCCGATTAAGAACAGGCAAAGCATGGTTTTGAGGCAAGGAGGCGAGAGGTGTGGCTCCTAATCTGTCCAATGCACGACTGTGCTGCTCGCCCGATGCACCAACTGCAACCAGGCGGATCATAACATCGTGATTCTGCGCAGTCCGTGCGGGACAGATAACCGGGCTCTGTTCAACATGTCAGCTATGGTCGAAGGACACGATCAAGCGCACCATCTGTTGCTCGAAACTCTTATTTTTTGCCTTACTGTCCAGCAAATAGGGTGATGAGTACGAATACCCATCGAAAACGCGAGCATGGGAATTCGGAGGAGCGAGAGGGCATAAGCAGTTCATCGTCGTGGGTATCCAGTCGGTAGACTTGACCCAGAGGTAATAGCCATGTGTTTCGAAAAAGGGGGCCAGAGGCAACCATAACGCGTCGTAGCCCTTGACTTTGGACGGCTCGAGCGTGAGCTCTCCTGGCATGCAAAGAAGAAACGGTCATGGTTTAGATCAAGCAGCATGTGGCTGTGTACCGAGCCAGCGCGAACAGCATCAAGGCACACGATCACCACAAGCGACAGCCAGTGCACTCGTCGTAGTTATGTAATGCCCAGAAAAAGACTGTGAATGTGAGCGTGGGACGATTTATGATTATTACGCCTTATCACGACATTGTTTGTTATTGTATTTCATTTCCTTATCTTTCCATCCATCCTCTTTTTCCCTTAACTTTCTCTCTCATTGTCCCAGAATACGAAGCAGAGTTTGGTGGACTTGTCCGACCTATCGAGCTAGTAATCTGAAGCACGTCTTGTTCGGTACCCGTCTAGACTGGCTTATGGACCGAGATTCACCTTTCCTTTTCGCCGAAGGCGGACCGGCGAGCGTTCGAGCGGTATCTGAACGCAGGAGTACGCTTCGTGGGCTTCCTAGAGGATCGCCCGGTACTATCCGAGGACGTCGTCAATGCAGTAGACTTTCTGGACCAGCAGCCAGCCCCCCGCCGACTTTTCCAACCCGGCATCAAGGTGGAAAGCCTCTACTATTACCACCATCATGTCTCACATATGAGACTGCGCTACTCAGTCGACATACCTTAGCAAGATCAGGAAACATTGGATTTGAAGGTACGTGGTCAACACTAACCGTCTCGGCTGATATTGGGTACAGTCCACACGTCGGCATCGTCACTGCCAACCCGACACATTTGACACCTCATTCCCCAACTAGGCAGACGTGTCCTCATTCGTAGGCTTGGCCTTGCATGTAATCGGGGAAAGCGGTAGCTTTTTTCCTACTGGGTTTTTGACGCACTCGCCGTACCCGACCACGTTGCTTGCCAAGTTGGTGCGCCCTGGCAGTTATTCTTTAGGCCCTTTTATGGCACCGCGGGACGTCCGTGTCGCACACCATTGATCATCAGAGCCAACCCGTACCCACATCGACGGGCTCAGATTAGCTACACAACGAAGACTCTTGTTGTTGGGTTCGGGTATTTTACACATTGCTCATGATGTATCTGTGTTGGCCGCCCAGTCCTCGAGGGGACCCCTGGGTGTAATACTACTACTACTACCTAGCAAAATGGGATCCGACGGCTCATTGGCGCGGATGGATTCCTATGGTGGGTGATGTCCATGGACCCGACGTAGGATGGATGTGGGCGTTAGCGAACCCCGCTCCTTGCGAACACGGTAGTGGAGCGATATCGTGGCAGTTGGATCAGAGCGTAGCGAAGGATTGGCATCAGGATTTAGAACTTTAGATCCCTCTCGTCGAGACCTTGAAGTGGTTGCTACATTGTCCTAATGAAGTCCCTAACTCCGACGTGTTTTCGATAGGCGACCTTGAGAAGATTTACAAGTCCCAATATGAATTGAATCTTGCTGCATATCGTGCTCGTTGTTGTGTGCTCGGATACCTGGTTGGATAATATGGTACTCCAGTTTCTGGGATTGGAAGGAAGGCGCCCCAGAACATATCACCGAGGTCATTGATGACCTAGTCGGGTGCATTTCGTACGTGCGCGGCTTCGTAATCGATTTTGCGGCAGAAAGTTGACGCAACGTTAATCTGTGGCACCTATCTCTCTGCGGGGTTCCCTTCCTGGCCTACCACGTCGAAGAAGCTGACAGCGGCGCAAAAGCCGCTAAATTCAACGTGGACCTAATCAACGCCGTCATCACATACCAGATGTCAAACGATTCCATAGCCGGCTACATTCCTGGGCCCAACCGTGACCTGGTTATTGAAGCGCAAAGATGCAAAGAAGTTTGACTTACTCTTCCGTCCTCGGGTCGAAGTACCCTTCTATCGCGTACAACACAGCCAGTACATCGAATCCATGGCGGTAGTTACGGTGGTGCTGGCTCCTGGGTGGAGACCGCATGTCGTAAGCAAGACCACTTGGGTAGCGTTCAAATACCTATTCGATTACCGCGTCCTCACCGAGCGAACGGGAGTCAATCATCGTCACCTCGGCTCTCAACAAGTCGAATTCTATGCTTGGAGATTGTTAGTGCACTGGGAAGACTATCTGAGACCGGGACCAGCCAAGATCAAGATCGGAGAGACCATACAACGCATGAGGCAGGTCAATGTCGATGGGGCGGATAAGTCCAATCATCGCGATCCCCAAGCTTTGACGACTATAGTCCGCTGCGTCGCAAGACCAAGCCAACAGTGATTCTACTCGGCCCAAGGCCCAAGCCCAGGCATCAGACCATTAAGGATTAGGCATCAGAAGCGCCGACGTTGACCAGGAGCTCTCCACAGTAGCATCGCGAGCAAGTCCTCAACCACATCGCCAACTTGGACCGTCCGCTGAACGAGTTTCCGAAACAAGAACGCCATCCAGGGCGATACAAGCCCGCATTGTTCAGTACTATGAAATGGGCATCCTAGAATGGCCCAGAGCAGTTTGCGCCATGTCCAAGCGTTGGTTACGACGAAGGCGTCAGCAGCTTCATTAGGGTCACCGGAGAGAGTCAACCCTTCCGTTTGCTTCGAGTAGCCCCTTCTACTGTTGCCGAATGTCAAGTTCGCGGTTGATACGAAAGATACGAAAGACGCCAGAGTCGAAAGCACTGAGCAGAACGATTTATAGTCTTTCCCAGCTGGTAGCCTGCAAAGTACTTTGAAATTAAAGTCTCATCAGTAATCCACCCAGATTCCACAATCTTGAAGGGCCCGATCGCGGTATGAAAGAACCGACGAGTCACGCTCAGCTGTTCTTTGTATCCAAGTTGGTGCATCCCGAACCTTCCCGATCTGGATACCGATGGTGCCGACTGTCGACAATTTCCTAAAACGTCTGTCCCTTTCTCCTGACTTCCAACATCGTTTACCCACGCTCGGCCACGATGGTCGCCTAATGAAATGCTTTGACTACGCGCATACACGCTGCCAGCATGCCAGCAAGCGAGAAGAGACCTCGATTATCAGAATCAGGATGTGCGATTCTGAAAAGTACGACTTTTTCCCTGTTTTTCTGGGTGTAATCTTGACTTTTATGCTAGACTTTTTCGATAATGTCAGCCAGCATCCAACTCGTGAAGAGGCAGTGGCACTGGTGGCAGAGATCAAGGTGCTGACTGCCGATGACACCGAAACTGGACACTGACAATCTCCAAGTCGAAGTTGAATGAGGATTATGATGTTGTCAAACTGGAGAAATTTTTTACGAACAGAAGGGCCAGAAGAAACAGTGCGTACATTGGCTATTCGCGAAGGCTGCTGGTCTGATAGCGCCGGTAGAGGACCAGCCAGAGGGATCGACGCAGGCAGCGCCGCGACCCAGGAAAAGCTCTCAAAACAGGACCCGCCACGCAGAGCAAAACCAGCCTGCGGAAGATATAGGCGCTTTGCCGAGACGAGTCCTTGATGATCTCGAAACTCTGTATACTGGCACGCCACATGCATCACAGGTGCTCATCAATACTTGGGCCAAGTTACTCCGAGTCGACCCCATCGCCGTCCGCTTTTGGGTTTCCAATCGCCGTGCACAGGACACGAGCAACCAACACAAGTTGCCAAGTCCCGCGCCAACCGACTATGCGGAAATCAGCCCTCCAAACTCTTCGCGTCCGCAGTTGTCCACTTCTCGTCCTTCAGAAGTGTCATCCAAGCTGAAAATACGGGTATGTTTCTTCCCCTGTGGTCATTAATATAGCGAGCTGAACGTCCTATAGATTCCCAGCGCCGATGTTGTTCATCGAAACGCGCTGCTTTTGGAGATCGGTGAAGGCATAGAGCGCTCCATAGTCGCGTCGCGATCACCACCATCATACCTCAGCCGTGAAGAATTCACGGAACGCTTTGCTCCCTACGAAGACAAGATGTTGTCTTTCCTCACTCAAGCGGAGAGCGGTGCCCTACAGTCAGAAGGCTGGACTCGATGTATGCGTGTTTTTTCCTCTGAATTCGACTCTAAAAACTTATCCTACCTATAGCTATGATCAAACGAACTTAACGATAAAAGCCGATACCCCGTCAAATGATACCTGATGCCTGCAAATTGCTTTCTGTTTTGTTTTCCTTTTGTTGGATCGCTGTATCCGTGCAATCTGTTGTATCCTCTACGTGCCTCTTCTATAATTCCAATACCGTCCCAACAATTCGAATTCATATCCTGTCCTGCAACGTCACTGATGGATAAACTTGTTTCGGTTTGGTGAGCGCTCGCTTGTTGCTTTGGGTGCTGAAATGCTGATACAAGTCTTCAGTGCCTTTCCAACCCATCCCTCTTTAGACTCCACACGGACTATTTGCGCATCCAAGCAATCGTATAGGCACATCGCTCAGACCAGAAGAGGCTCAACTCCAGGCTTGTGGTGCTCAGAGCTGTGTGGTCGTAAGTAGACATGAGTTTCAGTTTTAATGAACCAAACCTCATCTTCTTCTAGAAGAATCACCACTAGTACGCAGCATACGACAACCTGCGTAGGATATGTAGCGCTGCCCTCCGAATTTCCTCGCTGCACCGCCAATCGCAGTACGTCGATGAAACTGATCCATGAACCACGGAATGGGCATTACGTTCATGGAAAACTTATGTCGAACTCTCCGGACGCGCTTATTCGACAAGAAAGTCCGTTGAGTAGTTTTGGCTGAAGTTTCGTTGCCGATGAAAAGGTGGCCTATCATACTGTGTAAGAAACTTGAACGGAGATGAAACTAGATGACTGATCAGGCGAGCGATGCGGATCATGACATTCTTATTGAAGGAAATGCAGTGCTGTTAGAAGCCTTTAGGTTTGATTGAATACAGTTGCCATTGGTCCATGTGGCAATCAAGGCAGCGGTTTCGTTCAGGAGATGCGCCCTGCGTGCCGCGGCCAATCCAAAGATAAAAACGGAAGAGATTCACGGTTCATCACAACTCTTCCATGACCCCCAGATCCAACATTCGTGTACGCCCATTTCGGCCGTATGATCACAAGGACGTCCAACGCGTCGTGCTCGAATCCGCCACGCGTGGCGGTGAGTGCTCATGCGCATATTCGGTGATGCCTAGCTCATATATCATACTAGACGAATCCCCATATCGAGGAGCAATGAAAGCCGTCCTCACACACCCGCTTATCTGTGTAGCGTACGCAGCGCTTCTCCTCGATGCCGTCCTTCTTGCACGGGGCAAGAACATCGTCGCTGGGATAATTGTTGCCACCGTAATAGTAGTACTGGTGATACACCAAGTGATTCGGACCACCTCACCATTCGTGAAATTCATCCAGCAGGCGCTACGAGAAGATCTTGGCGACATCCCAAAATATTATCAGAGTGGGGGACCGGGGCGTGAATGGGCAAGCGAGTTCTGGGTGGCCGAGGTCGAGTCTTCGACCCATCCAGGCTCGTGGGACATTGCTGGGTGCATTGGGTTGAGTGAGGGTCCTCGTTCTGCGCGAGTCGCGTCATTGGCTAATCTTTATCAGAACAATCCGACGCAGATCCGAAGGCCCACGTGCGTAGATTGTTCGTCTCGCACCATTATCGCAAGCGTGGAATAGCGGGCATGCTGTCGCGTACGGTGTTAGAGCACGCGAAGGCGCACGGGATGCGTTACCTTTACCTCGAAACTACCAAGGCTCAACCGATAGCGATCTCGTTCTACGAGAAGCAGGGGTGGAGGAGGACTGTCACCCGACCTGGCTGGCCTTCGCAATTCGGCACTGGTCTCGTAAAAGTGCCTTTGGTCTTCTTCGAGCTTGAGTTATAGGTGGTTGTGGTTAGGTGAGTTCTGTTTCTACACTCGAGCCTCTGACTTAGCTTATCGATGGCGTTTATCAGATTACGTCAATCTGTGGCGTCCGGACCTCGACTGTATGTTTCACAATAGAATGCTTGAGAACTCAATAATGGTCGGCCTTCTTATTTTCGAACACAGCGCTGGGCTGCAGCTGCCGGTGATAGCAATCAAGAAAGGTGGCAATGATCAAGCACGAATATGTATCGAGTCATATCTGTCCCTCTTATATGGATTAGAGAGTGAGAGAGTCGCTTCGCACCCGTCCGACATGGGATTACGCGTTCACATACGCAAGTTTGAACGAGACGATCTCCAAGCTGTCCAGCAACTTATTCTTTCAGCTTCAATGCAGGGTAGTGAGTGCTATTCAGACTTTAGTCTGGACTTGGAACTGACGTGTTGCACCAGAGGAGTCGCCATATCGTGGTACACTCGATATACTCTTAGCCCACCCAATCACTCGTCTTGCGGGTGTAGCCCTTGCCGGCGATATCGTTTTTGTGGCACCCAAGCACATCGTGGCCGCAGCGGTCGTAGCTGGTGCTATCGTAGCTCCTTTGGTCATTCAGTGGAGGCTTCTTGTTAAGGATGTAAGGGATTACTTTGAAGAGGGGTTGCGCAAAGATCTCAGCGACATTTCAAAACATTATCAGCAAGAGAAGGAGGGGTCAGCACATGTACGGGCTGGTGGGTTTTGGGTAGCCGAGGTCGAATCGCCGAGTACATCAGGGTCTTATGATATCGCTGGATGCGTTGGATTGGGTTAGTGCGCATTGTCTAACTCCAAGTTTCAGGATACTGACGCCAGTACCGATACAGAGCATCTCAATTCCCAGCCGAAGGGACAGCTCCGCCGGATGTTCGTTTCGCACAACTATCGGAACCGTGGTATCGCGAAGATGCTTTTGCAAGCCTTGGTGGAACATGCAAAGGCCAAAGGGCTGACGAGCCTTTATCTCGGCACGACGATGGCGCAGCCGGCGGCTGTTTCGTTTTATGAGAAGCGTGGATGGAAGAGGATACCTACGCCGCCGGGGGTACCGAGATATTATGGCGTGGGTCTGGTGAAAGTGGATCTGCTGCTTTATGGATTAGACCTGTATTAGAATATAGGTGGTCTGAGATCTAGCGAGTACTCACGATGAGCATCAATGTCGTGCGACGGGCTATGGGAGGCTAACCAACATCAAATGTT